>BLSH010310128.1:956680-967241 GCA_018402905.1 Glandirana rugosa
CAGGTCGTTTAGATGTACACGCACGTAAGGCCCACTTAACCCGATTTCGTCGACAAGATCCGAGACTTGCTCACGAGAAAATAATACCCGACATGATTTTATGGTGTAATACCGGTGATCTACCTCGACTCCTCGAATCCTTTATCTATGTCATCCAGAAACATTGTTCTCTATGTTACATTGTTAAAGTCTCTTACGATCTCCATTATTTACCATGTATTAATGTAACCGGGACTAAATGATATGGAGGGTTTAGATGAGGTCGTCACAGAATTTTATTGAGGGTCAATCTATTTTACTCGAGTGGGTGAGAGCTGAAGTTGTAATTGCCTTTAACTGGGAGTTATTTTAAGACACTGCTGGAGTAGATTTGGGAGGTATAGTAAATCAGGGCCAATGTAATTATGTACCATTTATTACCTCTAGCATTCTCTGAAATTGTTACATTGTATCTCTTGTTACAAAGACCTACTGTATCTATTTCCTAAGCTCCTCAGCTCCATCTAGTGGCCATAATGTGGTATTTTAGTACAGCCCATAATAAAAGAGCACTCGTTCAGAGCCTAGAACAGCTGCTTTAGCCCAATTCACCCGGAATGCACGCACATGTAGATTTGCTGGACCGATGGCTACCCCTGTTAGGTGCAGAGGCTGGGGGAGTACACATACCGGGGCCATGATGCCTCAATTCTATCCCCTGCCGCTTTCAGGTGGCGTACCGCCCGCCAAACACGATCCATTCAAGTGAATTAAATGGATCCATTTGCTATTGCCACACAACTGAGTGGGCTCAGGGAGCAGCGCTCTGCACCCCAAGCCCACCCTATTTTGAATCCTATAAGAGCCTCAGGCTTTAATCACGTGCTTCCAAAAATAATCCTCCATTGGAATCCATGCGTCTGGCACCCTGCTTGTAGATTAGGAAGCCGGGCGCATTGATGGGGGGCGGCGGCGCCCTTGAACCCCTAATGGATGGCCGCCACTGCTTGGCTGTGTTCACAAATGTCTGACACAGATCAGGCCCCTTCTGCAGCCTCTCACCTTGTAACTTGTCACAAAGTTACAATGTATAATCTGATCACTGGGGGAGGGGAGAGTAAGGAAATGCTGTTCTTCGGGGTTATTGTAACCCGGGGCTGGGAAAAGGGGGTGGGCCAAAGGGACGGCTGCCCTGGGCGCAGCATGTATTGTAGGGAGAGGGGCACCGCAAGTTCCTTCTACTATAAGGCTCACAGGAATAGTGACAGTGGCATCACATTCGTCAGCCCAGGGCTGGAAGCGGCAAGGAGAGGAGGAGAGAGGCAGGAGGAGGTGCAGGCTGTGCTCTCTCTCCCCCTCCTCCTAAGCTTGCACATAATGAAGGGTGGTGGTGCGGGGGGGGGGGGGGTGCAATTTGGCATCTTTGCCCTGGGCACTGAATGATCTTGTAGTAACCCTAATCCCGCATATTGTATTAAGCCGGGTATACGTGCAGAGAATTCTGATAGCCCCCCCCCATGTACTCATAGTTATAAATTGCGCAGACAAAGGCGGCTTATAAAACATTAACGAGATTCCTGAGATGACACTGATCACATATAATCATATCCAGTACAAAAGTCTTCCGTTTTTTTTCTTTAAACACTTTGCTGGATTTGAATCTCTCATCCGAACGTCTGCGGCGAGGGCTCGTGAAATATGCATCAAACCGCCGCGCTGAATCTCTTAAATATTACAAAGACGATAAGCAGAAACTTGACTTTCTTCTCATGTGAAATACATGAACCCCCAACGCGGGAGAATAATGGAATCAAATCCCAATAAAACAGCGACGATGACGACACGAAAATGCTAATCGGCCCGCGAATACGCCGGGTTCATTCGGCGAGGTGACACGTTTGCGGCGCACCCTACGCTAATCGCACGCGGCTGATGTTAATGTATGTGTGTATTTATCGCTAAACCGATTATGGGGCCTCACCTTTCTCGCTGTACATAAATCACGCCGGAATTAGCGGCGCGGGCTCGGACGCGAGGATGCGTAGGTATCTGGTTAACCGTTGGTGTCCCGGCTATACGGCGTGCTGCGTGAGGCTGGATTAGAGATAATTCCTCATTACATTGGAGGGATTTGAGGGTCCGGATGGCGGCAGCTGCTTCTGCCGACAGCTGCGGGACTTCAACGCCGCGAGAGACACGCCGGATGTGCGCATTTTGTTGGAAATTTCCACTGTCTGGAGATCTTCGAAAATAACTTTGTGTCTTTTACAGCACTTTGTTTTTTATTGAGGATTAGAGTTTGGATCAAAGTAGACCTGTCATCAGTAATATTAAAGGGGGCATTCAGCCGCTGCTTTATGACGCATGGTGGGATGCGGATGGATGACGGCAGTACTAATGCACCAATCGCAGCGCATCATACTATTTACTTTATTTTTTTTAATGAACTTTATTAAAATGTCACACAGTAACATTTCATTAAGTTCTATTGGCTGCCCCAAGGTGCAAGGCAGCGGATTGTGAAACGGTAGGAGACAAGGCATTGAGCCTCATCTTATGGTAGGACTGCGGTAGCCGCCCAATAAAGTCCTACTACACCTAGTGTGAATGGGGCCTAAAAGGATTAGTTTGGGGTGGCACTGGACCTGAGGGATTGTTGGGTCCCGATGATGTGGAGAATTGCAGGTTTGGTAACCTGTGTATAAGGGATTGGCAAAGGGGTGTGCAGTCAATGAGGCAAAGTGAGGCAACCGCCTTGGGGGGGCTCCTGGCAGGGTGCAGCACTAAGGCCAGAGTGTTCATACTAGACACTCTGTCCTCACTGCAGCTTCATAACATTGCCCAGGGCAATGTTACTAAGCTGGTTGCTAGGATGCTGGCAGCTGGACCACACTGTAACACCCCCAAGCTGCCTGCATCCTAGCAACTTACAACACACAGAATCATTGGTTGCTAGGTAGTTGGTGGCTGGGCCACACTAACAACCCCAAGCTGCCTCCATCCTAGCGAAAACCAACGTTGAGCATCATTGGTTGCTAGGAAGCTGGTGGCTGAGCCACACTGTAACAACCCCCAAACTACCTGCATCCTAGCAACCAACAACACAGCATCATTGGTTGCTAGGAAGCTGGTGGCTGGGCCACGCTGTAACAACCCCAAGCTGCCTGCATCCTAGCAACCAACAACGCACAGCATCATTGGTTGCTAGGAAGCTGGTGGCTGGGCAACGCATATCTGGTTGATGTGCCTGCATCCTAGCAACCATGGGGGGGACAGCAAAAATGGAATGGCATCCAGGGGTTGTTGGGGTGGTGGAACCGTTGGTAGGTGGAAAAAACAGCCAAATAATTTGACAATTAACCTAGGTTGCTATCAATTTGGGGTTTCCCTTCTTGACACAGTGTGGCCCACTTAGGGACGTTTGGGTAACACCAATATTGCTAGGTAGAATAAATATAGATTGAAAGAAGCTGCTACCGGAAGCCTGAAGCGATATACCTATGTATCGGGAATTTCCACCAGGTACTGGATTCTGCAGCTGCCATCCTAATAGTATAAACGGAGGCAATATTCTTCCCTGGGGGCCACAACCCCAAAGACACCAATGATTTGGGGAATATTCTGCCCTGGGGCCACAGTCCCACGTATACCAATTTTTTGAAGGCCGTTCTTCTCTGGGGCCACAATCTCACTGACACAAACTTTTTGGAGGCTATTCTCCTCTGCGGGCCACAGTTTCACTGACACCAATAATTTGGGGGCTATACTCTCCTTGGACCACAATCCCACTGACACAAATTATTTGGGGGCTTCTCTCCCCAGGAGGCCAAAATCCCAATGACGCCAATGATTTGAAGGCCATTTTCCCCTGTGGCCACACTCCCACTGACACAAACTATTCTGGGGCTATTCTACCTTGGGGGCCATATTCATATTGACACCAATGGTTTGTGGGTCATTCTCCCCTGTGGGCCACAATTCTACTGACAGAAATGATTTGGAGGCTCTTCTTCCCTGGGGCCACAATCCCACTGATACCAATAATTTGGGGGGTATTCTCCCCTGAGGGCCAAGATCCCAGTGTTTCCAATTATTTGGACACTATTCCCCTGTCAGAGCTAAAATCCCACTGACACCAGTGACTTGGGGGTTATTCTCTCCAGAGGCCACAATCCCACTGATACCAATGATTTTTAGGGCTATTCTCCCTGGGGGCCAAGAACCTACTGATGCCAATAATTTGAGAGGGGGGGGGGGGTATTCTCTCCTATAGTCCAAGATTCCAGTGATTCCAATGACTTGGAACATGGTGGTTCTGACTTAGTTCCAATGACCCAACGCCCCCACCCCCACCGTCCCATATGTGGCCACCTTAGGGTACCCCTTGCTCCTAAGTGTTTTGTTGCATAGGCTTCAGGAATTTCCACAAGGTACTGGCTACTGTAGCTGCCACCTTAATAGTATGAATTGAGAGGATACAATCCTACTGACAACAATGATTTGGGGGCTATTCTCCCGGAGTGGGCAAAGGTCCCAATGACTCCAATGATTGGAGCACTATTCTCCCGTGGGGGCCACAATTTCACTGACAACAGTGATTTGGTGGTTATTCTTCCCAGTGCCACAATCCATCTGATACCGACAATGTCGGAGCTATTCCCCCTTGGAGGCCATGATCCTACTGACTCCAATGATTTGGGTTCTATTCTCCCATGGGGGTCTGAACCCTCTGGCACCAATGATTTCAGTGCTATTCTCCCATGGGGGTCTGAACCCTCTGGCACCAATGATTCAGAGGACATTCTCTTGGATTCCCATACTTTTGCTTCATGAGTATAAAGTGTTTTTTCTTTTTTGCCTGTTGGGTCATGGAAGGTTTTGGAAGTATTTCCTTGGGTCTCTGACTCACTAAGGTTGAGGACCCCATCTCTAGAGGTCTCCATTGCGTCTTCCATTGTACATTGGTAATGAGTGTGTGATCTGTACCATGAGCACTGAGTACATTGCACATAGAATGAATACAATTGTTACCTTCCATTTGGCTTTAGCGAAGTTCTTCTCAATCTGCGCACACACTCCGTCCTTGATGTTTTTATCGGATGCCGCGTTCCCTGAAATCCTGAAACACATCAATGTCACTGTCACTTCTATGTGCACTGGAGGAGGCCATACTGTGGGTGGAGTTAATACTTAGCCAGTCATCATAGACATAGGCGTGCGTAGCCTATTGCATTAGGGTGTGCACCCCAAAGATCAAACACACGTGTGTATGTGTGTGTATATATATATATATATAATAAGTAGGGCAATGGACAGTGTCGGTAGAGCAGTGGACTGTATCAGAAGGGCAAAGATTAGTTTTAGTAGTTTATTTTTTTATGTATATATATTTTTATTATTACGTTTTGCAATTTTTTTACAATAATTTTTATTTTCTATTTGCAATTTTATTATTTTTTTTTTAGAATTTTTTTACAATCATTTTTTTTTATTGGGGGGCTTTGGTGAAATATCAGGAGTCTAAAA
Organism: Glandirana rugosa; assembly: GCA_018402905.1. Lineage (NCBI taxonomy): Eukaryota > Metazoa > Chordata > Amphibia > Anura > Ranidae > Glandirana > Glandirana rugosa. Next base: position 962,186 of record BLSH010310128.1, read on the forward strand.
AGTCCCCTGATTTCTCACTTTTGATACAAAGGGCTGAGATTCCCCGGTCCCTTTCTCTGCAGCCTCCGCAGCAGGGGTAATCTGCTCAGCACAGAGTCATAAGGGTGTGCCCAGGCACACCTGGTACACCCCATGCGCACGCCTATGATCATAGATAATGCGGTGGTGTCGCCAGGTCTAGGAGAACGGATTGGTTGCACTAGGCTGGCATGGTACATTGATGAATACATTGTGGGCTCAATTCACAAAGCTAACACACCAGGATTCAAAGAATCATATCTTCCATGCACCCCAACATAGTTTATTCCATTATAACAGCAATATATTAAGTGACCACTTCAGTGATCACACCCAATGAAGAGGATAACGTCAATGTATCATGCTGTAGAAATTTGGATTCATTCCGTGTATTAGCTAAATTAATAGATTAACAATAATAATCATAGAAGTGCAAACATTTGAGGCAAAGAAGAAGAGGCGGGGTGCCTCCAATACTTAAATTTGTTTAATTAGACAAAAATCAGCATCACCCCAAAGCCAAACTTCTACATATGTCATTGGCTACCATAGTGCGACATTCTGCTGCTACAATGTATCGCCCTGGAATTCAGACATTAATCTCAGGAACGCTCTTCAGTTATTTTTCAGTCCAATGGTGTTCGAAAGTTACGGTCACATGGATAAATTAGGGCATGGGTAGACGGGCTTTGGACTAATGGACTTGTGTTGATGGGCTTTTGAGATCATTCAGAATTCATTGACATTTGACCTGCAGTCGACCTCCTTCCGACCTACCTGCTTTATGCAGGTTTTGCTCTCCTATAGACTTGTATGGGAAGCAAACAAAAGCCATCAGCAAAGGTCCTACTACGACCTCTCCTTGTGTTCGCTGTGAATTGAGCCTTGCACCTGTTATTTCCCATAATGGATATTTACTGCAGAATAGGATGTTGGTGTAAATTAGACATCATGATAGGTGAGGGTAGGTGACGGCATGGGAGCCTTACCATTCATGGCTAATGGCATCTGCCGCTGTGACCCTCTGGTCCTGGTCCACTTCCATCAGACGGGACACCAAATCTTTGGCTGCCAGAAGAGTAAATTGTGAGAGAAGATAAATCACAGACATACGGACACCAACTGCCCTGCCATGTTACTGATACCATGTGGATCAGTGGTTAGCACTTGGGGTGGGGGGGGTTCCCCACCAGGACTTGACTCCTCTAATGCAGAGACTGATATAAATGGCTCACTGTACAGCACTGTGGTATATGTCAGAGCTATACAAGTGTATAATAATAATAATAGTGTGTGACTGTGGGGTGACATTAGAGTGTAAGCTCCTCTGATGCAGAAACTGATGCAAATGGCTTTTTGTACAGCACTGCGGTATATGTCAGAGTTATATACATATATAATAATAGTGTGTGACTGTGGGGGGACATTAGAGTGTAAGCTCCTCTGGTACAGAGACTGATGTGACTGGCTCAGTGTTCTCTGTACAGCACTGCGGTATATGTCAGAGCTATATAAATGTATAATAATAATAGTGTGTGACCGTGGGGGGACATTAGAGTGTAAGCTTCTCTGGTACAGAGACTGATGTGACTGTGGGGGGACATTAGAGTGTAAGCTCCTCTGGTACAGAGACTGATGTGACTGTGGGGGGACATTAGAGTGTAAGCTTATCTGGTACAGAGACTGATGTGACCGGCTCAGTGTTCTCTGTACAGCACTGTGGTATATGTCAGAGCTATATAAATGTATAATAATAATAGTGTGTGACTGTGTGTGGGGGGGGGGGCATTAGAGTGTAAGCTCCTCTGGTACAGTCAGGGGAGGGCTGGGCCAGGGGGCAGGGTGGCAATTGCCCCCCAGGCCACCCTAACTTACAATCAAAATGGCTGACGCCCGCTGCCGCTCACACTTTTTTCTTCTTGTGGAGGAAGGAAGTAGGGGCAAGGCAAAGGGGGGCACTAGCGAGGCTGCATTGGTGGGCACTGGTGAGGCTGCATTGGTGGGCACTGGTGAGGCTGCATTGGTGGGTGGTGAGCCTGCATTGGTGCATTATTTTTGTTAAAGCTCCTTTGTTGCTATTAACATTAAATTATGTTACCACATTGTATCATATTTGTCTTGCTTCATAACTTCAATATCCGTTATAAAACCAGGTGGGCATGGATGGTGAGCTGATTCGGTGGTTCAATGGGCCACTTGACTGGACTTACCCCCCAGGCCTAAGGCTGCCAGCCCTCCCCTGGGTACAGTGACTAATGTGACTGGCTTAGAGTTCTCTCTACAGCGCCATGGAGTATGTCAGTGATATATAAATGTATGAGAGCAATAATAACTACAGTCATTCATGTACATATCAGGTTTTACACTTACCTGCTAGAGAAATATCATCCCAATATGGAGAATCAAACTCATAATCGCCATGTAGAATCTTCCGGAAAAGGTTCTTGTCATGACTTTCGTAATCTTCCTCCTCCATCTCATCGTAGAACGGAGGGTTCCCAGAGAGTCTGCAGAGGAGACACCACAAACAACGCCATCATCACATTGGAGATCCTTTACACAAGTGACTGAAGTCACTTTGCTCCTTAGATGGTCAATTCTTATCCATTGGCACTGACCTCTACCCTCTGATTGGTTGCTTAGAGTAATACAGATGATTTCATTGAGGATAGCTCCATACAATAGGTCCATATGAATATATCAAGATGGCTGTGATTTTAGTTTAGCTCATGTTACTCTGGCTGGCTTAGGGTACTCTGGAAGTTCATGGTCCAATGGTTTAGGAGTACATGCACTGATATTGTTTTTTATCATTACAATCACAGTACTTCTGTAGATCAATTAGTACAGGCAATGGCAATGATGGCTTGAGGTGATAACACAGAGGATGACTCACAGTATGTACATGATGACTCCGATGGCCCAGCAGTCAACAGGCCGACCATATCGCTGGCGTGCAACCACCTCTGGGGCTGCAAAGAGACAAACGTGTGAAAGAGTTAGAGAAGATGAATGCTATGCCAGGGCAACACACACAGGGGTCATATAAGAAGAGGACCTCACCCAGGTACTCAGGGGTGCCACAAGGCTCTTTGATGAGACTCGTCTCCACTTTAGCCAAATGAAAGTCGCTGATGACTATTTTGGAATTCTTCAAACGGTTATAATACAACAAGTTCTCCAACTGAAAGGAGAGAAGGTCAAACACAAAGGTATTAGAAGGTCCCAAACATTACAACCTGTCTGAATTCACTGCTGCACCAACCTTTCTGGGGCCCTCTCCACTATAGGGTATGCTACCTTCTCCACCCTGGGAAACTGGGTCCTTTCCACCTTATTTCTGGTGTCCTTTCAATCCTAGAGTACGGGGCCTTCCCCACCCTGGGTCTTGAGGCCCTCACCTCCCTGGGACATAGAGTCCTCTCCACCCTGGGTCCTTGAGACCAAACCAGTCTTCTCCTTTGGCCCTCTCCACACTGGAGCATGCAGCCCTCTCTACCCTGGGGGTCTGGGTCCTTCTCCACCCTGGGTCCAACTCCTTCTCCATGCTGTAACATGGGGCCCTCTCCTCATTTTATTTTGACACTCTCTCTACCCTGGGCCTCAGGATCCTCTCCAGTTATGTCCTAAGGTCCTATACACACTATAGCATGGGGACCTCTTCACCCTAGGCCTAAAGCTATAGGGCATGGGTCCCTCTTCATCCTGGGTTATTTGGCCCTTTCCACCCTTAGCCCTGGTTGCCTTTCAACCCTAGATTATGGGGCCCTCTCCACCCTGGGTCCTCAGTACCTCACCACCCTGGGGCATAGAGTTATCTCCACCCTGGGTCCTGAGGCCCAGCCCATTCTTGTTCTTTGGTCCTCTCTACACTGGAGCATGGTGCTCTCTCTACCCTGGGGGCCTGCGTCCCTCTCCACCTTGTGTCCAAATCCTTCTCTTTGCTGTAACATGGGGCCCTCTCCTCCTCTGGTCTTGAGACTCTCTCCACCCTGGGTCTCAGGGTCCTCTATAGTCACAGTATCTCACAAAAGTAAGTACACCCCTCACATTATTGTAAATATTTTATTATATCTTTTCATGTGACAACACTGAAGAGCTGACACTTTGCTACAATGTAAAGTAGTGAGTGTACAGCTTGTATAGCAGTGTAAATTTGCTGTCCCCTCAAAATAACTCAACACACAGCCATTAATGTCTAAACCGCTGGCAACAAAAGTGAGTACATCCCTAAGTGAAAATGTCCAAATTGGGCCCAAAGTGTAAATATTTTGTGCGGCCACCATTATTTTCCAGCACTGCCTTAACCCTCTTAGGCATGGAGTTCACCAGAGCTTCACAGGTTGCCACTGCAGTCCTCTTCCCCTCCTCCATGACGACATCACAGAGCTGGTGGATGTTAGAGACCTTGCACTCCTCCACCTTCCGTTTGAGGAGCCCCACAGATGCTCAATAGGGTTTAGGTCTGGAGATACTTGGCCAGTCCATCACCTTTACCCTCAGCTTCTTTAGCAAGGCAGTGGTCACCTTGGAGGTGTTTGGGGTCGTTATGTTGGAATACTGCCCTGTGGCCCAGTCTCTGAAGGGAGGGGATCATGCTCTGCTTCAGTATGTCACAGTACATGTTGGCATTCATGGTTCCCTCAATGAACTGTAGCTCCCCAGTGCTGGCAACACTCATGCAGCCCCACCACCATGCTTGACTGTAGGCAAGACACACTTGTCTTTGTACTCCTCACCTGGTTGCCGCCACACACGCTTGACATCATCTGAACCAAATAAGTTTATCTTGGTCTCATCAGACCACAGGGCATGGTTCCAGTAATCCATGTCCCTCATCAACTTCTTTGGTCAGCAATGGCGAGGCGCTGTTCTGAGTGGAATCTGTCCTGTTAAACAGCTGTATGGTTTTGGCCACCCTGCTGCAGCTCAGTTTCAGGGTCTTGGCAATCTTCTTATAGCCTAGGCCATCTTTATGTAGAGCGACAATTCTTTTTTTCAGATCCTCAGAGAGTTCTTTGCCACGAGGTGCCATGTT
>BLSH010310128.1:1013966-1045099 GCA_018402905.1 Glandirana rugosa
CATATGTCGGGGTCGTAGTGTCCTGTGTCATATGTCGAGTCATAGTGGTCACCCCGTATAATGTCGGTCATTGTGTCCATACGTCCGTCATTGTGTCCACGCAGTTCATGCAAGACAGCCCAAGAATTTCCAGGAACTGGAGGCTTTTTGCCAAGAGGAATGGACAGCTTTACCATCTGAGAAGATAAAGAGCCTCATCCACAAATACTACTAAAGACTTCAAGCTGTCATGGCTGTAATAAACCCCACCTGTGTTACTGCCTGCATACCTGTGTTACTGGCTGTAATATGCCCCACTGGTGATACTGAGCTGTATACTGTGTCCTGTGATGCTGGGGCTGTATACTGTGTCCTGTGATGCTGAGCTGTATACTGTGTCCTGGGATGCTGAGCTGTATACTGTGTCCTGTGATGCCAAGCTGTATACAGTGTCCTGTGATGCTGGAGCTGTATACTATGTCCTGTGATGCTGAGCTGTATACTGTGTCCTGTGATGCTGAGCTGTATACTGTGTCCTGTGATGCTGAGCTGTATACTGCGTTCTGTGATGCTGGGGCTGTATGCTGTGTCCTGTGATGCTGAGCTGTATACTGTGTCCTGTGATGCTGAGCTGTATACTGTGTCCTGTGATGCTGAGCTGTATACTGTGTCCTGTGATGCTGGGGCTGTATACTGTGTCCTGTGATGCCAAGCTGTATACAGTGTCCTGTGATGCTGGAGCTGTATACTATGTCCTGTGATGCTGAGCTGTATACTGTGTCCTGTGATGCTGAGCTGTATACTGTGTCCTGTGATGCTGAGCTGTATACTGCATTCTGTGATGCTGGGGCTGTATGCTGTGTCCTGTGATGCTGAGCTGTATACTGTGCCCTGTGATGCTGAGCTGTATACTGTGTCCTGTGATGCTGAGCTGTATACTGTGTCCTGTGATGCTGAGCTGTATACTGTGCCCTGTGATGCTGAGCTGTATACTGTGCCCTGTGATACTGAGCTGTATACTGTGTCCTGTGATGCTGAGCTGTATACTGTGTCCTGTGATTCTGAGCTGTATACTCCTGACACAATATGTGGAATACAAGAGACGGAATGGGTGAGTTCTACAAGGGGTGGGGCTTATGAGAAGTAGGAGGGGCCTAGCGCCCCCCCCATCCTAAAACTTCACAAGCCGCCACTGGCTGGGCATCCTCTAGCAAACAGGTGTCAAACACAAGGCCCGCGGGCCGAATCCGGCCCTCCAGGCCATTTCATGTGGCCCTCGCACCTCTCCTGCAGCTGCAGGGGAGCTCCCGCCCACCTCTGGTCCTCCTCCAGACCCTGTACTTTCTGCTTTCCAGCTTCTTCCAGCATAAGGTAAGGGGGTGCACTTTGATGTAAGGGAGGGTGGAGGGTGGAGGATTCAACTTCTGATGGTGGGGGTGACTCTTGACATCTAATGTAAGGGAAGGGGATGCTCTGGACATATAGTCTTAAAAATACAACTGGCCCTTTTATGGGCAATCATAATGCTGATGTGGCCCACAATGAAATTGAGTTTGACACCACTGGTCTAGCAGCTTCTAATGCACATTGCGAGAAGCTCACAGTGTGCGGTGAAATCAGAGGAAGCCATTTCAGTCCAGGAGAGGAGCCAGTGAAGCCGATATAACTGTGCAAGACTGAACGGAAAGCTGGAGTTCTGCTTTAACTTTTTTTTACATAAATAGTCATGTGGCTAAAATGAAGTTTTGTGAATTGGGCCTAAAGGAAAGGGTTAAAACTGCAGTAAATCTCAGCAACCAGTAAGATTTCCCCTTTCATTAGTTTGCATCAGTCAGGGCAATGAAAGAGGAAATCTGATTGGCTAGCACAGGTGAGGGCACGCAGCACATTGCTCCATTACATGCTGTTTCGGTCGCCATCTCAAGGCGGTCCACGTGCACCGTCCTCAGTGCCGGACGCCACCGCCTATAATAATGCCGCTGACACGCTGCTGTATGAACGGCCGCCACGCAGCGCACGTCCCTTCTATCGGCTTCGTTATGTCTTTGTTCCATCCGTTTGAGCTCTCCGTACATTTCCATCCGCGGCGTCCGTACTTCTTGATTTATTTTCTCAATTGTGTGCGCTGCCTTTTCCGAAAAAAAAAAAAAAAAAAGACGACCCGCCGAGGGGAGCGCATCGCGGGATGATTTCATCAAAGCGCTCTTTTTACCTTTGGTAAAACGTGAATGCGCAGTCACGTGAATTCCACTCGGGTCATATTTTATTCATCGTCGCGGTCCTCTTATCTCCCCGCATTCTTTGTCTTGCTCATCTTTTTATTTTTTTTTTTCCGGTCGTCTTTGCGCTCCGAAGGGGGAAACGCGATGCTGTGATGTATATTTTTCAGGCAGCCGCATTACGTGCGTTGAGTGAAGTATTCGTCTTTTACTTATTAATGACCTACAAAATAATTGATCTGCGGCACGCGGGCCGATAGATAGGAAAACAGCGATATTTACCAGCCATGGAAGGGCGCGCACACGCGCGGGTTCAGGTGAACCATTAGCGGATAAGAAGGGTTTAAGCTCAGATAATGCATCTTTAATGTCTCCTGCATCGTTAGCAGGCACTTAAATGCTGAGACAGGTTGGTTAATTGTTACACGGCGATGTCAGTGGATTGGTTAAAGACGTGAAATGATTCTGAAATCCGCATCGTCTTCACAATGGATGATTTCAATCCATTTCTGTCTGTAGAAAGAGCGGCTTCACTCGGTACAGAATGTTCTCCATCACCAGTTCACCCAGTACAGAATGTTCTCCATCACCAGTTCACCCAGTACAGAATGTTCTCTATCACCAGTTCACCCAGTACAGAATGTTCTCTATCACCAGTTCACCCAGTACAGAATGTTCTACATCACCAGTTCACCCAGTACAGAATGTTCTCCATCACCAGTTCACCCAGTACAGAATGTTCTCTATCACCAGTTCACCCAGTACAGAATGTTCTCCATCACCAGTTCATCCAGTACAGAATGTTCTCTATCACCAGTTCACCCAGTACAGAATGTTCTCTATCACCAGTTCACCCAGTACAGAATGTTCTCTATCACCAGTTCACCCAGTACAGAATGTTCTCCATCACCAGTTCATCCAGTACATAATGTTCTCTATCACCAGTTCACCCAGTACAGAATGTTCTCCATCACCAGTTCATCCAGTACAGAATGTTCTCTATCACCAGTTCACCCAGTACAGAATGTTCTCCATCACCAGTTCACCCAGTACAGAATGTTCTCCATCACCAGTTCACCCAGTACAGAATGTTCTCTATCACCAGTTCATCCAGTACAGAGTGTTCTCCATCACCAGTTCACCCAGTACAGAATGTTCTACATCACCAGTTCATCCAGTACAGAATGTTCTCCATCACCAGTTCATCCAGTACAGAATGTTCTCCATCACCAGTTCACCCAGTACAGAATGTTCTACATCACCAGTTCATCCAGTACAGAATGTTCTCTATCACCAGTTCACCCAGTACAGAATGTTCTCCATCACCAGTTCACCCAGTACAGAATGTTCTCCATCACCAGTTCACCCAGTACAGAATGTTCTACATCACCAGTTCACCCAGTACAGAATGTTCTACATCCCCAGTTCACCCAGTACAGAATGTTCTCCTTCACCAGTTCACCCAGTACAGAATGTTCTACATCACCAGTTCACCCAGTACAGAATGTTCTCCTTCACCAGTTCACCCAGTACAGAATGTTCTCCATCACCAGTTCATCCAGTACAGAATGTTCTCCTTCACCAGTTCACCCAGTACAGAATGTTCTCTATCACCAGTTCACCCAGTACAGAATGTTCTCTATCACCAGTTCACCCAGTACAGAATGTTCTCCATCACCAGTTCACCCAGTACAGAATGTTCTCCTTCACCAGTTCACCCAGTACAGACTGTTCTACATCACCAGTTCACCCAGTACAGAATGTTCTCCTTCACCAGTTCACCAAGTACAGAATGTTCTCTATCACCAGTTCACCCAGTACAGAATATTCTCTATCACCAGTTCACCCAGTACAGAATGTTCTCCATCACCAGTTCACCCAGTACAGAATGTTCTCTATCACCAGTTCACCCAGTACAGAATGTTCTCCTTCACCAGTTCACCCAGTACAGAATGTTCTCCTTCACCAGTTCACCCAGTACAGAATGTTCTCCTTCACCAGTTCACCCAGTACAGAATGTTCTCTATCACCAGTTCACCCAGTACAGAATATTCTCTATCACCAGTTCACCCAGTACAGAATGTTCTCTTTCACCAGTTCCACAGTCCCCCCACTAAAGAATGTTCTTCTTCACCAGTTCACCCAGTACAGACTATATTCCTTCACCAGTTCACCCAGTACAGAATGTTGTCTATCCATGTCTGCAGTCTCAGACCATCCCCTGTATTATGTCCGCAGTCTCTGACCATCTCCTGTACCATGACTGCAGTCTCTGACCATCTCCTCTAGTATGTCTGCAGTCTCTGACCATCTCCTGTACTAAGTCTGCAGTCTCTGACCATCTCCTGTACCATGACTGCAGTCTCTGACCATCTCCTATAGTATGTCCGCAGTCTCTGACCGCCTCCTGTACCATGACTGCAGTCTCTGACCATCTTCTGTACCATGTCCACAGTCTATGTCCATCTCCTGTAGTATGTCTGCAGTCTCTGACCATCTCCTGTAGTATGTCTGCAGTCTCTGACCATCTCCTGTAGTATGTCTGCAGTCTCTGACCGTGATAATGTGATAATGACATTGTTGAAAAGGGGCAGAGCATGGGTGACCTTAAAATGATGCCCCCCTCCTGAAAAAAGTTCTGTGGATCCAGCACATCCCTCCTGAGAACTGGTGCCCAGAATTGGACGGCATACTCAAGATGCGGCCGGACCAGAGTCTTGGAACAGTGTAAAAAAAAAAAAAATAATAATTAAAAAACGTAAAGTGCCCCGCCCCCCCATGCTCACGTGCACGTAGATCCCACATGCATGTGATCGCACCACACATGTGAGGTATCGCCTCTAACGTCAGAGCGGGAGCAATGATTCTAGCCACAGATCTAAACTGGTAACCTGTAAAGGCTTCTAAAACGTTGCCTATGGAGATTTTTAGCTACCATAGTTCCACAGGCGTACGCAATTTTATAGCGTGACGCGTTTATTTACTCGGCGCAGCATCATCTTTTTTGTTTTACCAAAAAATTGTGTATTATATTGTGTTTGTTTTCACTATAACTCAATAAAGTGTATTTTGTTTTTCTGAAAATTTGCATTCAATAAACCGCTGCGCACATAATAAAAATTGCAACTACCAGCGTTTTATTCTCCGGGGACTCTGGTTAAAAAAAATATACGTTTGGGGGTTCTAAGTAATTTCCAGCAAAAAAAAAAATGCTGATTTTCACATCTAGGAGAGGAATGTCAGAAATGGCCTGGAGGTTAAGAGGTTAAACAACTTGGGGCCCATAGGCCGCTGCCTACTGTGCCTATCTGGTAATCTGGCCGCACGCGGGCTAAACGTGCAGACCGGACCACGCTGAGCTGTGCTCCCGGCTATGATAACAAAGAGCAAGCATGTGGCCAGAAGCGGCTTTTATAACCCGGTGGGACTATTGCAACAAAATGACCGGCGAGCGCGGACGCCGCTGATACGAAACGCTTTGGAAGCCCCTCAATAATGTCCTTTTGCAGAAACAATCAAGTAGAAAATTCATTATCATTGATCTCGTCTTTTGTCCTAGTCAGCAGAGGCTGTAAAAGTGATATAAAGGCGTTGGGGTTTTCGCCGATAGCCGCGCTCTTCCTTTATTCCGAGTCGTTCTTGTGTGCCTTGGCATGCTGCGCTCTATAAGAGCAATGCTTCCAGCTGCAGTTTAATAATCCTTCCCAACTCAAACGGCATTCCACTTACAAGAGAGCGCCATGAATTATAGATGAATTTACGGCTTTAATAATGGCGCATTGTGTGCAGATCAGAGGACTAATGAGCGCAGCAATGAAAAGTGCGGCAATGAAGAAATTGTACGAACGCGGCAAGACGAGGAAAGCGGAGAAGGAAAGCAGACGCTGTGATTTCACCCGGCTTGATAGATAGACCCCAAAATTAGAAAGTCGCAATTCAGCTCAACAAACAGCTCATTGATTGCGTTAAAGTGGAACTCTGGGATATGCAAATATTCTCTATACTTCTTATTATTCTTCCTGAATCTCGGTGATCTTTGTGTATTTCTTCCAGATCTGTGCAGTAATCCAGTGTGAGACTTCCTGTAATAAAGACCTCTCACTGCTGCTCTCTCTCCTTGTGCAGGGGGACTGGTCTGGTCTCCGCCCCCTCCTGTAGTTTTCTGCAGGGAGCCTGTAGTGGGCGAAGCCTGCTAGGCCCCTCCCACAGCTCTGCTCTCTCTCCTTGTTCAGGGTGACTGGTCTTGTCTCCGCCCCCTTCTGTAGTTTTCTACAGGCAGCCTGTAGTGGGTGGGGCTTCTGTGCCCCTCCCACAGCTTTGCTTTCTCTTCTTGTGCAGGGTGAGTAGTCTTGTCTCCGTCCCCATCCCATAATTTTCTGTAGGCAGCCTGTAATGGGTGGAGCTTCTGGGCCTCTCCCACAGCTCTGCTCTCTCTCTCCTGGGTGACTGGTCTTGTCTCCGCCCCCTCCTGTAGTTTTCTGGAGGCAGCCTGTAGTGGGTGGAGCTTCTGGGTCCCTCCCACAGCTCTGTTCTTTCTCCTCGTGTAGGGTCTCTGGTCTTGTCTCCGCCCCCTCCTGTAGTATTCTGCAGGCAGCATGTAGTGGGTGGAGTTGCTGGGCCCCTCCCACAGCTATGTTCTCCCTCTCTAAGTGCAGGGTGACTGGTCTGGTCTCCGCCCCCTTCTGTCGTTTTCTACAGGCAGCCTGTAGTGGGTGGGGCTTCTGTGCCCCTCCCACAGCTTTGCTTTCTCTTCTTGTGCAGGGTGAGTAGTCTTGTCTCCGTCTCCATCCCATAATTTTCTGTAGGCAGCCTGTAATGGGTGGAGCTTCTGGGCCTCTCCCACAGCTCTGCTCTCTCTCTCCTGGGTGACTGGTCTTGTCTCCGCCCCCTCCTGTAGTTTTCTGGAGGCAGCCTGTAGTGGGTGGAGCTTCTGGGTCCCTCCCACAGCTCTGTTCTTTCTCCTCGTGTAGGGTCTCTGGTCTTGTCTCCGCCCCCTCCTGTAGTATTCTGCAGGCAGCATGTAGTGGGTGGAGTTGCTGGGCCCCTCCCACAGCTATGTTCTCCCTCTCTAAGTGCAGGGTGACTGGTCTGGTCTCCGCCCCCTTCTGTCGTTTTCTACAGGCAGCCTGTAGTGGGTGGGGCTTCTGTGCCCCTCCCACAGCTTTGCTTTCTCTTCTTGTGCAGGGTGAGTAGTCTTGTCTCCGTCTCCATCCCATAATTTTCTGTAGGCAGCCTGTAATGGGTGGAGCTTCTGGGCCTCTCCCACAGCTCTGCTCTCTCTCTCCTGGGTGACTGGTCTTGTCTCCGCCCCCTCCTGTAGTTTTAGGAAATTAAGCAGTCGCCGCTCACAGGAGCCTTATGGCCACCTAATTTGCCTGACGCATTATCCCAGTTTTGAGGGACAGGGGACCTTAACACTGTTTTGCTCAGACAGCGCTAAGAGCCTTTTCTCACTTTAGCAGACGATCAGCTGATTTGCAGTGTGAAAGTGGCACATTACCGCGACCCCCCCCCCCTCTCAAGCCAATCCCCTTCAAGCTCAGGCAATTGATAATCGTCGGCTTCTGAGCATGCGCAGTTCTCAGCATTTGGATCGATTCGGCTTGGGCCGGGCCGGGATTGGCTTGGGCTAGGATTTCCTTGGGGGGGGGGCACTGGTTGGTGGGCCGCTGCTCAAGTGCGCAGTGACGTCATGGTACTTGGCGCCTTTGCAGCAAATTTGAAAGCATCTGCAAGGAGGGTGCATGGGGGAGAGGAGAACCAAAGCCTGCAGGAAATTACAGTTTAGTGTGTGACACAGTCAGTCACATGTATTGGGGGGGGGTCACAGATGTAAGGGGCGAGTGGAGACCATAAGGTAAGGGGGGGGACACTGATATAAAGGTCCCCCCTTTTTAGTGTCCTCACTCCCCTCTTACATCAGTGAACCCCTTTACCTTAGTGTATTCACTCTGCAGACTCTGGTGTAAAGGGGAACTCTGTGGACCCTTATGTAAGGGGGAATGTTGTGTGTGTAACAGGAGTCACTTTGGGCAGGGGGGCTTGTGGAACCCAGCTTTCCTTAGAGAACTCTGGAAACTCCTTGTCCAGCTCCCCCGGCCCCTCCTATGTATAAGTTACGCTGTGTCTATTAGGGGCACAGGGTGACCGAGAACCCCAGTCTGATCTGCACTAATCAGACTCACTGTACAACCACATCGGACTCAGCATTTCCTTTTACCCCTGTTATCCTGGGTTCTATAATTGTGGTTTGTTTTGAAAGAATGAAGGGGCTCTTTCACTTGGGACAGTAATATTTCTGAATAATATGCTTCAAGAAATATATGAAGATAAATTAATTCCACCTTTCCAACTGATGGAATATTGCATGAACTTGGTCTCATAAACTGTTGTAGACTTTTTACTAGATCATTTGAGGTGTGGCTGTATACTATTGTTCTATTGTACCTGTCTGCCTTGGGAGCAAAGTATTATGGGATGTATATGCTTATGTGGATTAGATGCTAGAGGGGAGAGGGGGTTTCTCCAACAGCCCTCCTGGCTGATAAGACGGTCTACTGAGACATTTGAATACACTTGTGTGTCTCTTGTTACTGAATGTAGTTTACTCTGTCCTGTTTCATTATGCAAAGAGGGGGGATTGTCCCCTGAGTGTATATCTCTTTGTACCTGTGTTTGAATATACAGTCTTATGTTTTCCACCCTACATTAGTTCTCGACAAGTGAATGGGTGGGCTAAGGGACCTTTGGATAATGCTGGTACCGGGCAAGGAAGCTTATACAGCGGACAGAATCTTCTTGAGTACAGGAGTCCGTGACATTGTGTACCCTGGTGGGAACTCTGGTGTAAGAGGTTCTCTGGTCATCAGAGCCCTCCTTTAACAGAGTTACAGTGCAAGGAAAACTCTGCTAACTACGATATAACTCTGTGTGAACTCTGATGTAAGGGGGGATTCTGTGAACTCTGATGTAAGGGGAAGCTCTGATGACCAGAGAACCTGTTAAACCAGAGCTACCCTTTACACCAGAGTCCACAACATTCCCCTTTACATCAGGGTCCACAAAGTTCCCCTTTATATCAGGGTCCGCAAAGTTCCCCTTTACATCAGGGTCTGCAGAGTTCCCGCTTGCACTGTAAGGCAAACCCTGCAGACTCTAATGTACTGTAAAGAAGAACTCTGATGTAAAGGGGGCTCTGGGAATACTGGGAACTCTGATGTAAGGGGGAACTCTAATGTAGGGGCAGGAAGGGGGCCTGCTGGAGAACATGTGAAAGGGTTGCACTGCAGGGGCATAATAAGGGGCCCTGCAATGGGAGTAAAGGGCCCCAGGCTTAAGTCGAGGTGGCTTCATGTTTTTTTGCACTGTCCAAACGTGACTGAGGACATAGATTTATCAGTCCCTTTCTCTGTAGCCTCAGCTGCACAGATGAATAGGAAAAACAATCCAAAACTTTCCGCTAAATGACAAACTGAAGCTATGCTTCAGTGATGAGTGGACACAGGAGTGATTGGTACCGATTGCTCACAGTGTTCATTCAGGAATGGAAGGGGCCAGTAAATGACCAGTATATTTACCGGCCCCTTCCCCTGCTCTCCATCTTGAAACATCCCCCTGCGTGCCCACAGCATCTGCCGACAAAAGACAAGAGAAGGAAAGCAGGCAGCGCTGCGGGGGGAAAGGGGCACACGGGGGGGTCCGGACAGCAGATGGGAAGGGGGCATGTGCTAGAACCAATCCCCCTGCAGTGCAGCCGGAGAGGGAAAAAAGAGAAGCTGGCAGCACTACAAGGGGAGGCAGAAGTGGATTGGTGTCTGCAGTAAGACGGTACAGCCAGACCTCCTGCTCAACAGGTACCTGGCCTCCTTTTTGAACTGATGGGGCCTAGTACAGGAGGGCTGGCTGTACTCTATGTCAGACATTTGTGAACACAGCCAAGAATAGCACAGGCACCAGGATTTGCATGACTGCGTCATCTCTGAGACCAGAAAGTAGGTGGTGACCCTGGATGATGGCTGAACAAAGATGGCGCTGTCCTTCTGGTGAGGAAAGCAGATGAAGGCATTGTCAGGGGGAGTACTCTGATCTCTGTGAGAGGTAACAAATACCTGGAAGGATTGCACTTACGCATGAAGAAATGTATCTGATGACAGGTCCACTTTAAATGCTAAGAGGAATTGGAGCTGGAGGCATTCTGTGGCTCTCATTGGTGCATGCAGGCCTCTCATCGCTGTAACCAGCCCGCTCCATTAGGACATCTTCGGTATTTTAGGACACAGCGTTCCCATAATAAGTTTAGAAGCGAACATAAATTTGCAAGTATAATAGGACAATTAGCAGTTCCGCTACAGGCTGCAGGAATGAGATATATTGAGGGCCCCAGGCAAAAGTCATGGAAGCCACCGAATCTTATAGTCCTCGCTGACAACTAGAAGTGGGGGTCACCTGTCTTCAGTAATACCAATCCTCCCCGAGTGCTGCGCGGCGCGTCACTAATAGAGGTCGCAGTGTGACTGGGATCCGTTTCGCGCCTCTGCCCGGCAATTTCCCAATGTATAAATAATCACATTACACGTTTCTCAGACGTCTCAATTAGAATCGCAGCTCGAGGGGGCAATAAGGAGAAGCGAGCGTCAGATTTCCCCCAAGAATGCAGAGAAAATTACTGGGGCCTTATTGACTAAATGTGTCCACAGCAGCCGGACAGATTCCAGCAGGATCACTCAGAGATGGGGAAACAAAGGAAAAACTGGACTGGTTGAAAATGGGTAATATCACGACTTTTCCAGACTAAGAACCAAGACCTTGTATTGTGTCTGTGAAGGTTCTCATGCATCCAGGTCATGATATATAGGAAGTCCGATTGGACTTGTTGCATAATGTTAAAGATGTACTGTAGCTCCTCTAAGCCACTTATTCTCCCAGCCACTTCTTCTCCAAGACACTTCTTCTCCAAGACACAACTTCACCAAGCCACGTCTTCTCCAAGTCAAGTCTTCTCCAAGCCACTTCTTCTCCAAGACACTTCTTCTCCAAGACACAACTTCACCAAGCCACGTCTTCTCCAAGTCAAGTCTTCTCCAAGCCACTTCTTCTCCAAGACACTTCTTCTCCAAGACACAACTTCTCCAAGCCACGTCTTCTCCAAGTCAAGTCTTCTCCAAGTCACTTCTTCTCCAAGACACTTCTTCTCCAAGACACAACTTCACCAAGCCACGTCTTCTCCAAGTCAAGTCTTCTCCAAGCCACTTCTTCTCCAAGACACTTCTCCAAGACTCAACTTCTCCAAGCCACGTCTTCTCCAAGTCAAGTCTTCTCCAAGCCACTTCTTCTCCAAGACACTTCTTCTCCAAGACACAACTTCTCCAAGCCACGTCTTCTCCAAGTCAAGTCTTCTCCAAGACACTTCTTCTCTAAGCCTTCTTCGAGAACATACCCCAACATTCATATCCACACAAGTAGTGTCAAAACCTCCACCTATTTACAATGGATTGTGTCAAGGCAGAAGTTGATTATCCAAGTACAACAGGGTTGTCTTTGAATGTTCTTTGTTGTCCAGGTTATAGTATATTTAGTAGTAGTTAGTCACATCCAATCGGTCTTGTTCTGTAAAGTTCAAGATGTTTTGTGGCTTTTCTAAGCCATTTCTTCAGTTCTAATGAATGTCAGAAACATATCCCAGAATTTATAGCCACACACCTTCATCCAATCGCCAAGGATTGTGTCAAGGCAGATGTTGATTGTCCAAGAACAACAGGGTTCTCTGTGAAGGTTCTTATTGATGCAGATCATGGGTCACTTCCAACTGGACTTCTGTCATGTTGAAGACGATCTCTAGCCTCACCAAGCCAGTTCTTTAGTTCTAATGAGTATCAGGAACATACCTCAACATTTATATCCACACAGGTAGTGCCAACACCTTCATCTATCACCCTGGAATGTGTCAGGGCAGATGCTGATGTCCAAGAACAACAGGGTTCTCTGTGAAGGTTCTCATTTGTTGAGGTCATGGTATATCAAATTAGTAGTGAGTCACATGCAACTGGACTCGTTCTGTAAAATTGAAGACTTTTCATACCTTCTCCAAACCACTGCTTTAGTTGAATTGAGATTAAGGAACATACCCCAACATTTATATCCACACAGGTTGTACCAACACCTTCATCCAATCAACATGGAATGTGTCAAGGCAGATGTCCATTGTCCAAGAACAAGAGGGTTCTCTGTTAACATTCTCATGTATCCAGGTCATGGATTATCTATAAGTAGTTAGTCACTTTCAAATGGCCTTGTTCTCTATTTATTATTCATCGCCCTGGAATGTGCAAAGGCAAATATTGATTGTCCAAGAACAACATGGTTGAGGGTTCTCTGTGAAGGTCTCATTTGTCAAGGTCATGGTATATCTAGTATTATTTAGTCACATTCAAATGGCCTTGTTCTCTAATGTTGAAGACTATTTGTAGCATCTCCAAGGCACTTCTTTGATTCAAATGAGTGTAAGGAAGATACCCCAACATTTATATCCTCACAGGTAGCACCAACACCTTTATCCATCACCCTGGAATGTGCAAAGGCAAATATTGATTGTCCAAGAACAACAGGGTTAAGGGTTCTCTGTGAAGGTTCTCATTTGTCAAGGTCATGGTATATCTAGTATTATTTAGTCACGTCCAACTGGACTTGTTCTGTGATGTTGAAGACATTTCATAGCTTCTCCAAACCACTTCTTTAGTTCTGAGTGTCAGAAATATATACCAACATTCATATCCACACAGGCAGCACCAACGCCTTCATCCAATCATCATGGAATGTGTCAAAGCAGCTGCTGGTTGTCCAACAACAACAGGCTTGTGAAGGTTTTCCTGCATCCAGGTCATGATACACCTAGGAGTAATTAGCCACATCTGAATGGTCTTGCTCTGCAATGTTGAAGACATTTCATAGTTAGAGTTGAGCGAACCCGAACTGTAAAGTTTGGGTCCGTACCGAACTTTCGGGTGTCCGTGTCCCGAACCCGAACGTTTGAGGAAAAAGTCCGGGTTCGGGTTCTGGGTTCTGGTATTTTATCACGCATGTTGAATAGCTGCAGGGCAGCCAATCAACAAGCGTTTCACTGGTTTTCCCTAGAAGCCATCACAGCCATGCCTACTAATGGCATGGCTGTGATTGGCCAGTGCATCATGTGACCCAGCCTCTATATGAGGCTGGAGTCACTTGATGCTGCATGTCACATGCTCTCAGGTTAGTGTAGGGAGAGGATGCTGCCGGCGCTGTGAGGGACAGATTATGAGGGACAGATTGCAGTGATAATAACTAGGTAGAGATTACTACTACTGCTTTGAGGGACACATTGTAGATCTATAACATCTCATCCTGCATTACAGAAAGATCTGATTACAGAACGATCTGATTACAGAATGATCTGATACTGGACTACGTAGAGATTACTACTGCTTTGAGGGACAGATTGCAGATCGAATAACATCTCCCATTTTTCTTCCTTTTGCAGCCCTCTAGCACTTTCCAGGACTTTTTTACAGCCATTTTTGTGCCGAAAAGTTTGGGTCCCCATTGACTTCAATGGGGTTCGGGCTCCGGGGTCAAGTTCGGGTAACGTTCGGGACCGAACCCGAACGTTTCCGTGAAGTTTGGCCGAACCCGCCGAACCCGAACATCCAGGTGTCCGCTCAACTCTATTCATAGTGTTTCCAAAATACTTTTTCAGTTCTAATGAGTGCCACTAACATACCCCAACTTTTACGTCCACATGGGTGGCACCAACACCTTCATCCATGCCAAAACTATTGTGAAGAAATAAATATATTTTCAGAAATTTCATACGGAGGTTTAAGACTGAATAAGCACCAGAACAAAGGTCAGCCTCAGGATACCGTCACCTGAGTTTTCAACCTTAGAGACCCTGCGTTTTTCTCACTCTGTTGGAGGTCTGTATAACAAGCTGTTTGCAGAACTGCCAATGTAACAGCGGGCGTGTACCTTCTTGCTCACTTTAAAAGCCAAGGTTAAATCTGTTTATGGTTGCTAAATAGAATGCATTTGAGGACCCTTGGACCAGTGCTAAAACCCTGAAAAACAGCAAACATCAACTAGCTTTCCAAGGCTAATACACCACGTTCAAACAATGTATAAAGAAGAAGCCTTGATGGAATGTTTACCAAGCTGGACAACCTCTAACTTACCTTGGTAAACAGACTCAGGCTGGTAGTAAAAACCTGAATTTTCACCTAAAATTCCTCACCACTGAAAAACACAAATTATACATCTCATACACCATTTAAAATATGTGACGCTATACAACAAAGATCCCATTAGGAATATTACCATAAATATTGATGTACAACCCCCATGGTCCATAATATGCTAAGAGGGAACTATGGAGTTTTTGTTCATGTATTTATGGTAATATTTTAATAAGAACCGCATATATATAAGAGTGTATGAGTATAAGACTAAAACCTCATGTATCATATCCCATGCCATGATTTTATTGTCTGCTGGCACAATAATAATAATCTTGTTACGTAATATATATTAATCTGATTAGAAATATCCTATATGTAGAAATAGTTAAAATATACAAATTATTGTGTTTAGATATTGTGGCGTTATGAAAGGCGAGGTGATCGATGGGCGTTACATTTCACCTCGCATGCGTTCACTTGCAGGAAACTAAGGTGGAATCCGGTCCGGGTTTTACCAGCCACCTTGGCTAGATTTTGCGGTCCACTTGTGTCCATCAACAGGTGGTATAAAGAAAGCAGGTCTGGATCAGAAGATTTGCTCTGGCCTGGGACTCGGGAGCCATCAAGCCTGAGAGAGCTGATGAAGTGAACTTTGCTTTGTAACTCAAAAGGTTTGCATTATCTTTGTTTTGTGGGTGACTGGGAGAAGCCCTTCACCTCTGAGTTAGGATACTGAAAATGTTTAGTTAGTGTCTGCATGGCAAGGATTTATTTTCTGTTTTGTTTATTTGAGCTTTTAAGTAAACCTGGCTACAAGTCAGATTTTAAAGCGGAGTTCCACCCTTTCCTTATGTTTATTAAAAGTCAGCAGCTACAAAAAGTGTAGCTGCTGACTATTAATAAACAGACACTGACCTGTCTCCCGCTGCAGCGATGGAGCCGCACGGAGCCTCGCTCCTCTCCCCCTCCCCTATGCGGCGCCGGCATTGCTAATGTGGGCACCCGGCCGCGGCTTCATGGCCGGGTGCACACTGCGCATGCGCGAGTGGCGCTGCGCTTTGTGATTGGTCCTGAAGTCTTCTAGGACCGGCCCTGTGTCCCAGAAGACTTCGGGAGGCAGGGGGAAGGAGACCTTCCACTTCCGATGGCCTAAGGCGACCGGAGCGGATGTACGCGAAAAAATCCGGTATCCCCACCCCCCCTCCTCCCCAAACGTTCAGTTTCAGCATTCGGAGCTGGGGAGGAGGACTTAAAGCGGTTGTCTACCCTTTTTTTGTACTTTTACCTACAGGTAAGCCTAGAATAAGGCTTACCTGTAGGTAAAATGAATATCTTCTAAACCTGTATGGTTTAGAAGATATTACCTTTCTAATGTAATACATCGTTACGGCACATGCGCCGTGTATGTTCCGGCGCATGCGCCGTATATGTGTCCCGGCAAAAGCCGGCATTAGTTCCGGACCCTGCCGGGGAAAACGAGCCCCGTGCGCATGCGCGGGAGTGACGTCTCGCGGCTCCGGCCAGTCACAGCGCCGGAGCCGCGTACCCGGAAGCAAGATCCGGGTGAAGATGTCCGCTCCGAGCGGCTCGGTCGGATCTTCGTTTTAAGGTGAGTATTTCATAATGAGCTAGTATGCGGTGCATACTATCTCATTATGCTATTATCTTGCAGGTTTTTATTTTTAAATTTTTTTTTTTTTTGAGTAGACAACCGCTTTAAAGCGGAAGTTCAACTTTTGGGTGGAACTCCGCTTTAAGAAAACCTGCCATTTGGCCTACCTTTTTCCGAGGGAAGGTGATCCCCATTGAGCTAACCGCCCACAATATATATATACTATAACCATATATATATCCATATAGTTTTCTTCTTCTACCTAGAATCATAATATATATATATAGTTAAAACATCTCTTCCTAATCAATATAATTATGTCTGAAATATTGCTGCATCCTTAATTTTTATCCTCTTACCTTTTTCCATGCTTTACTCTCCCATTTCCTTATTTTTTTCCGCTTTAAGTAGCAACATCATGTTTTTTAGCTCTAAATACACTTTGTATCCTAGATAAATCTCCCAATATATTTTTTATTTTCACGCTATGCATGCTTTATGAAGGTTGATCATTTCTTGTTTCATTTTAATTTGTCTTCTTCAGCATTCTGGATTTCAATCTTTCCCAAATGTTTTTTAAGAACAATTTTTCTTAATTGTTATGCCTATTGATGAATTATAAAGTGTACATTATCTTATATTGTATTTTGGAGCTATTTCTACGACTCTACTTTATGATATTACTTCTTTATTGTTGCATCTGAACTTGATTGTATTAATTGTTAAAATCTAATAAAAGAAATATGACAAAAAAATATTGCTGCATTAGAGATGTCGACTCATCTGATGGCGTTACCAGATCTCCTAAACATTATAGATATATATTAGAAATATCATACGGCCTTGGAGGTGCCCAAAATTACATATCTATTGGCTTGGAGTCATTAATACCGTTAACAAAGTATTTGGGGTTACTATCCCGCTGGACCCTAAACCGGCCCTTTTGGGAGTCTTAGATTATCTTCCTATTGAAGAAATTACAAAGCAGGCCATTGGCAGAGCACTCTTTCAGGCACGCAAACTAATATTTCTCCATTGAAAGGATTCTGACCCCCCTTCACTGAAGGAGTGGGTGATTTGCTACGTCTGGAGAAGTATATTTTTCAACACCGTAATTGCGCAGCCAAGTTTGATAAACTGTGGGCCCCATGGTTGGACACTCCCAGGCTGGCACCTAGGGAATTGACTATTGACAGAATATTAGTTTGGGGCGATGGCGTCTGAGGATGGGGCAAGGCTATAGTGGGCGACTATTAGAATGACCGAGGGTAGACAGCTCTTGCACTAAAGGAAAGTCTAATTACGGGGTAATGCTTAAGTTCCCTTCTTTTTTTTTTTTTTCCTGTTGTTTCTATCATTATCTTTTCTCTTTTCTTTTCTTTCTCTTTTGATGTTGACACTTGCTACAGACTCACTGAAGAACATTTCTTCCCTGAATCAGTAATGTACTTGTGATGTACTATTTTATTGATATGCTGTGAGTCTCAATAAAGCTTTTTCTGATAAAAAAAAAAAAAAGAAATATCATATGGCCACCCTTGTACCATGAGAAAATGGACATTCTTATAACAAATGAATTATAAGAATCATTTAGAACAAATATATCCCTTGTCTTAGAATGACACTTGGGGGCTAAAAGAGGCAATGCCTAAACAAATAATGGAATTAATATTTGGCCACGTGAACCAATGAAATTAAGTTCCACCTTCTGGGCTAGGCTTATTGTCCAGAACGGTGTATAGGACCAGGAGAGGAAGCCATTAGGACACTTGACACCTCATACCCTTCACAATACATCACTGTGCCACCCTTCATTCAGGGATCATCATCACGCCTCATCATCTAAACACTTTGAGAACGCCAAGACGCAGCTCCACCTTGACAAGATGACATTTTGGGAAAGGCAACTATTTTAGGGCACTCTGGTAATGACCATTGTAAGCCAGTAGCCCTTTTGGAAGGGTAATTGTGTTATATTGACCTTCTCCTGATCCATTGATCATCTGAATATACCAATTATTGACCTCTCATGATATTTAGATTGTGCTTCCACTGATATAATAGCCATTTTAGATTTTTCTTTAATTATTTTTCTTTTCATCTTTATTTTGTTCGGCACTATAGTAGCATCCATTTTTTTTACATAGTTTAACACTCGCTCCTTCTGCAGAGGGGTAACTGTTGGCTTCGTAAAACGCAGGCCATTGTCTGATAGTTAATTATACATAAATGGTTATTGTGTCCATGGGAAGAAATTAATATTTTCGTTCCACTCATATTGCTTAGCAAAACCCATTAGCGAGTGTGCATAATAATTCTGTATTTTATGTAGATTTTATTTATTTCCATCCAGGAATCTATTTATTGTGAATACATGTCTAGCAGAGTTGAGCGAACACCTGGACGTTCGGGTTCGGAGGGTCCGTACGAACTTTGGAAAAAAGTCCGGGTTCGGCACCGAACGTTGCCCGAACATTATCCCGGACCCCATTGAAGTCAATGGGGACCCGAACTTTTAGGCACAAAAATGGCTGTAACAAAGTCCTGGCAAGTGCTAGAGGGCTGCAAAAGGAAGTAAAATGGGGGTAAGAGTAGGGCAAGTGCCCTACAAAAAAATGGGGATAGGGAAAATAAATTAAAATCAAAAAAAAAAATGGGAAGGGAGGGTGGATGTGGAGTAGGAGCCTAGAGGTTGACTAGGCCGTGACCGTGGCAGTGTAGGTGGAAGTGGTGGTGGTCGAGGAGGAGGAGAAGGTAGCCAGCACTGTATTTTTTTTTTGGTTTGTTTATAATTGGGGTAGCCCCCAAAATATTGAGGCCTATTCAAAAAAACAAGTATACGAATGGCTGTGTGAGTCCCGTTTAAATGTTTATTCTGCACAAGGTACAGACAAGTCTTGTGGGATCCATGCCTGATTCATTTTAATAAAGGTTAGCTTGTCCACGTTGGATGTGGACAAACGGCTGCGCTTGTCTGTGATAACGCCTCCTGCCATGCTAAACACACGTTCCGACAATACACTGGCTGCAGGGCAGGCCAGCACCTCCAAGGCATAAACGGCAAGCTCAGGCCATGTGGCCAAATTGGAGACCCAGAAGTGGAATGGGGCAGACCCATCAGGCAGTACGTGTAGGCGTGTGCACACATACTCTTGCACCATGTTGCTGAAATGCTGCCTCCTGCTAAGACATTGTCTATCGGCTGGTGGTGCTGTTGAGAAGGGTCCAAAACCTGATTATGAATGGTGGAAGGGTGGTTCTGTTGGGGAAGACCCAGGACCCACTCATGATAGGTGGGATAGCTCTAATGGAGAAGGCCCAGGGCCTGTTCTTGATTGGTGGAAAGGTTCTGATGGGGAAGACCCAGGACCTGCTTATGAATGGTGGAATAGTTCTGATAGGGAAGGTCCATGATTTTGTCATGATTTGTGGAATGGTTGTAAGGGGGGCGGTCCAAGACCTGCTCCCAATTGGTGGAGTGGATCTGATGGGGAAGGTGTAGGACCTTCTCACAATTAGAGGAAGGTCCAGGACCTGTTATTGATTGGTGCAATGGTTTTAAAGGGTAAAAGTCCAGGACCAGTTCTTGAATGGTGGAAAGTTTCTGATGGGGAAGGTCTAGGACCTTCTTATGCTTGGTGGAGTGGATCTGATGGGGTAGGTCTAGGACCTGCTCACAATTAGAGGAATGGTTCTGTTGGGGAAGGTCCAGGACCTGTTATTGAGTGATGCAATGGTTTTAATGGTAAAAGTCCAGGACCAGTTCTTGACTGGCGGAAAGGTTCTGATGAGGAAGGTCTAGGTCCTTCTTATGCTTGGTGGAGTGGATCTGATGGGGAAGGTCTAGGACCTGCTCACAATTAGAGGAATGGTTCTGTTGGGGAAGGTCCAGGACCTGTTACTGAGTGGTGCAATGGTTTTAATGTTTCTTGACTGGCGGAAAGGTTCTGATGAGGAAGGTCTAGGTCCTACTTATGCTTGGTGGAGTGGATCTGATGGGGAAGGTCTAGGTCCTTCTTATGCTTGGTGGAGTGGATCTGATGAGGAAGGTCTAGGTCCTTCTTATGCTTGGTGGAGTGGGTCTGATGGGGAAGGTCTAGGACCTGCTCACAATTAGAGGAATGGTTCTGTTGGGAAAGGTCCAGGACCTGTTATTGAGTGGTGCAATGGTTTTAATGGTTCTTGACTGGCGGAAAGGTTCTGATGAGGAAGGTCTAGGTCCTACTTATGCTTGGTGGAGTAGATTTGATGTGTATGCTGCATGGTGAATGGGTACCTCTGCTGTGTTTCCTTTTGAAGGGTGTTAACCCTCACCATCTTGATATATTCAGCATACAGGGCACGAGCTCTGACCTACCATGAATACACAGCCAGGACCTCTGCACTATTTGAGACACTATGGCTGTTCCATCTGTAGTTGCTTTGGGGACATCAGCAATGGTGGCCTTGATTTACAAAAGTGTTTAGTAAATCAGGGCCGATGTGTATGATAAATAAATGGTGGAAATAAGCGGAGAAGAGATGTCAGTGTGTAGGACAGTCACTGGCAGATGTCTCCGGGCCTGGTGATTGACAGATTGATGCCGAGCTCCGGTGCTGCAACTCAGCAATCTGCAACACTTGTATTTACAGCAGCAGATGGATTGGCTTCGGGAAGAGCTGCGTCACGATGATTTCTTACAGCTCCATAATGTATTCCAGGAACAGAGAGCCGCGGGCCGCGCGCTGCCTCCACCCTTGCCTGACTCCCCACAGCCCCCATTACCTGTGACCTGAATTCGGCTTGTCAGTCACAATCCCTGCGGAACTCTGCTGGAGAATTCTACAGAAACGCAGCTGCCCGGCACGAGTCCACACATCCCAACTGACCGAATCCCCTTCCATCGTTCCTCCTCCGATGTAAAGACCTCAACAATGTATTGTTTAACTATGGCTACCATTTACATTTAAAGTGGAACTGTCGGAAACTTTACACATCTCCATAAATAAATTGGAAAAACGAAGGAGGAAAAAGATTCGGACTGTCCAGGCCGGATAAGGAGTAAGCAACTTCTCTATAAAATCATAAAGTTTTATTCTTTAACAAACATTAAAATTCATAAATTTAGTATATATTTTGGTACATTGTTTGTGTTCATACACAAAGGTGTCACAAATGTTAATGCTGGTAACAAAGGGCTTCATGGTCCGACGCATTTCGCCACACATAGCTTCATCAGAGCTCAACTGGCTGAAACTAACTTAGCACTTATCTACAAAGAGACAATAGCATATAAATCATATCTATATACATAATATTACAAAATATCTGTGCATCTCCTATATGGGACAGTCCCTGGCAAGCAACAGCACCAACAAAGCAGCCCCCTGGGTGGGCACAGAAGCGGCAAAGGAACCCCAACAAAAGGCAGGATCATTTTTGCTAAGGTCACTTTGTTGCTCCAGTGTCTGCACAGGGGGCTGCTTTGTTGGTGCTGTTGTTTGCCAGGGTATGTCCCATACACTATATTGTCAAAAGTATTGGGACACTTGCCTTTACACACACACATGAATTTTAATGGCATCCCAGCCTTAGTCTGTAGGGTTCAATATTGAGTTGGCCCACCCTTTGCAGCTTTAACTCTTCTGTGAAGGCCGTCCACAAGGTTTAGGAGTGTCTATGGAAATGTTTGCCCATTCTTTCAGAAGCGTATTTGTGAGGTCAGGCGCTGATGTTGGATGAGAAGGCCTGGCTTGCAGTTGCCACTCTACTTCATCCCAAAGGTGTTCTATCGGGTTGAGGTCAGGACTCTGTGCAGGCCACTCAAGTTCCTCCACCCCAAACTCGCTCATCCATGTCTTTATGCACCTTGCTTTGTGCACTGGTCCAAATCATCTGATGGAGGGGGGATTATGGTGTGGGGGTTGTTTTTTCGGGGGTTGGGCTTGGCCCCCTTAGTTCCAGTGAAGGGAACTCTCAAGGCGTCAGCATACCAAGACATTTTGGACAATTTCATGCTCCCAACTTTGTGGAAACAGTTTGGGGATGGCCCCTTCCTGTTCCAGCATGACTGCGCACCACTGCACAAAGCAAGGTCCATAAAGACATGGATGAGCGAGTTTGGGGTGGAGGAACTTGACTGGCCTGCACAGAGTCCTGACCTCAACCCAATAGAACACCTTGGGGATGAATTAGAGTGGAGACTGCGAGCCAGGCCTTCTCATCCAACATCAGTGCCTGACCTCACAAAGGCCCTTCTGGAAGAACGGTCAAACATTCCCATAGACACTCCTAAACCTTGTGGATGACCTTCCCAGAAGAGGTGAAGCTGTTATAGCTGCAAAGGGTGGGCCAACACAATATTGAACCCTACAGACTAAGACTGGGATGCCATTAAAGTTCATGCGTGTGTGTAAAGGCAGGTGTCCCAATACTTTTGGTAATATAGTGTATAAGAGATGCAAATATATTTTGTAATATTATGTATATAGATATTATTTAAATGCTATGGTCTCTTTCTAGATAAGTGCTATATTGGTTTCATGAGCCCTGATGAAGCTAAGTCTGGTGAAACGCGTTGGTTCATGAAGATCTTTGTTACCGGCATTAACATTTGTGACACCTTTGTGTATGAACACATGCAATGTAACAAAATACATATTAAATGTATGAATTTTAATGTTTGTTAAAGAATAAAACTTTATGATTTTATAGAGAAGTTGCTTACTCCTGGTCTGTACAGTTCAAATCTTTTTACTCCTTCATTTTTCCATACAATACGGATGCTGGCCATGAGCATTACTCAATCGTTGAATCTCCATAAATAAATTCCTGACCCTGACATAATATACAGCAACGGGATCACTTTTCAGAAAAGCTCCACTTTTTATAATTAACAAGCCGTCCTTGATCTCCAGTAAGTGACTTTGCCTAGGCTGAGGTGATGTCAACAGTCTGCTGCAGGCAGGAAGCATTTCCTCAGTCTCCCCTCCCCCAGTGATCAGACTGCACCATTGTAAGTTTGCAGCAAGTCACAAGGTGAGAGGCCACAGCAGGGGCTGATCTGTGTCAGACATTTGTGAACCCAGCCAGGAACCACCAGGATTTACTTGATTGTGTCACCTTTGAGCCAATGCAACAGTAGAGGAAGCAGATAGTGAGTGATAGTGGACAGAATAGCAGATGAAGGTAATGCCAGGGGGAGTACTCAGATATATACAGTAAATCCTGTATAATAACAATACTATTTATCACAAAAATAATAATAGATAAATCTTATATCATAATAATAATAATAAGAAGAAGAATATATAAATTCTGTATAATAATAATACAGTGCCTTGAAAAAGTATTCATACCCCTTAAAATTTTCCCCATTTTTTCTTGTTACAACCAAAAATGTAAATGTATTTTATTGGGATTTTATGTGATGGACCGACACAAAGTGACACAGAATTGTGAAGTGGAAGGAAAATGATAAATGATACAAATAAATCTGTGAAAAGTGTGGGGGGCATTTGTATGGCGCCCCCCAGAGTCAATACTTTGTAGAACCGCCTTTCTCTGCAATTACAGCTGCAAGTCTTTTTGGGGAAGTCTCTACCAGCTTTGCCCATCTATAGAGGACATTTCTGCCCATTCTTCTTTGCAGAATCCCCCAAGCTCTGTCAGATTGGATGGAGAGCGTCTGTGATCAGCAATTTTCAAGTCTTGCCACAGATTCTCAATGGGATTTAGGTCTGGACTGTGACTGGGCCATTCTAACCCATGAATGTGCTTTGATCTAAACCAGGGGTCCTCAAACTACGGCCCTCCAGTTTTTCAGGAACTACAATTCCCATCATGCCTAGTCATGTCTGTGAATGTCAGAGTTTTACAATGCCTCATGGGATGTGTAGTTCCGCAACAGCTGGAGGGCCGTAGTTTGAGGATCCCTGATCTAAACCATTTAATTGTAGCTCTGGCTGGATGTTTAGGGTCGTTGTCCTGCTGGAAGGTGAACCTCCGCCCCGGTCTCAAGGTCTCAAGTCTTTTGCAGACTCTAACAGGTTTTCTTCTAAGATTGCCCTGTATTTGGCTCCATCCATCTTCCAATCAACTCTGCACAGCTTCCCTGTCCCTGCTGAAGAAAAACATCCCCACTTCATGATGCTGCCACCACCATGTTTCACAGTGGGGATGGTGTGTTCAGGGTGATGTGCAGTGTTAGTTTTCCGCCACGCATAGCGTTTTGCTTTTAGGCCAAAAAGTTAAATTTTGGTCTCATCTGACCAGAGGACCTTCTTCCACGTCTGCTGTGTCCACCACATGGCTTCTCACAAACTGCAAACCGGACTTCTTATGGTTTTCTTTCACCAATGGCTTTCTTCTTGCCACTCTTCCATAAAGGGCAGATTTGTAGAGGGCATGACTAAAAGTTGTCCTGTGGACAGATTCTCCCCCCTGAGCTGTGGATCTCTGCAGCTCCTCCAGAGTTACCATGGACCTCTTGGCTGCTTCTCTGATGAATGCTCTCCTTGCCCGGCCGGTCAGTTTAGGTGGACGGCCATGGCTTGGTAGGTTTGCAGTTGTGCCATACTCTTTCCATTTTTGGATGATGGATTGAACAGAGCTCCATGAGATGTTCAAAGCTTGGGAGATTTTTTTATAACCTAACCCTGCTTTATACTTCTCCAAAACTTTATCCCTGACCTGTCTGGTGTGTTCCTTGGCCTTCATGATGCTGTTTGTTCACTAAGGTTCTCTAACAAACCTCTGAGGGCTTCACAGAACAGCTGTATTTATACTGAGATTAAATGAAACACAGGGGGACTCTATTTACTAATTAAGTGACTTCTGAAGGCAATTGGTTCCACTCATAGGCATGCGCAGCCTATTGCATTAGGGTGTGCACCCCAAAGCTCAAACACGCGTGTGTAGGTATGTAATATGTATACAGAGACTCTTATAAAAAACATTTTAAAATGTATTAATACATGGGCGATGTTAGAAGTCGGTGTCAGTAGGGCAGTGGACAATTTTTTTAGGAGCCCGTTGGGGGGCTTTGGAGAAATATCAGCAGGGGGAATCTGCACCGCACAGGGTGAGTAGGGTGTGCCCAGGCACACCCCCTGCGCACGCCTATGGTGCCACTAGATTTTAGTTAGGGGTATCAGAGTAAAGGGGGCTGAATACAAATGCCCCCCCACACTTTTCACAGATTTATTTGTATCATTTATCATTTTCCTTCCACTTCACAATTATGAGCCACTTTGTGTCGGTCTATCACATAAAATCCCAATAAAATACATTTACGTCTTTGGTTGTAAGATGAGAAAATGTGGGAGATTTCAAGGGGTGTGAATACTTTTTCTAGGCACTGTATGTGCGATAATGGTCAGTATTTCGATACATTGTAACATTGTAACATTGTAACATTGTAGCTCTTTATATGTAGTTTTGTTTTTGATTTTTTTTATATTTTATTTTTGCGGAGGGCACAGCGTATTTATAGGACTTTTATCATTTATAGATGATCCTTTGCCCGTCCGGGATGAGATCATGGGGTCACCAGTGTTGCCGTTTTTTTTTCAGTGCAGGAAGAGTGAATTGTGAATCATGAGTTGCGGCGTTCATATTCTGTGTCCGGGACTCTTCACCCTCCGATATAAAGCAATGTGACAGAGTGCCCTTTACACGGAGAGCACATTGCAGTTTTCCCCGGGGTGACAGGCTTGCTGCATTCAACACTTTAACCTCCTGAAATACATTCAGTGTAAAAAGCGAAGAGCCGTTCGGTGTCGGCAAGCAGTCTAGTGATGGCTTTTTTGCCATCCCGGTGTGACCGATCGGAGTAAAACTGGACATACATCTTACAATTTGATGGTCCAATCTTAATACAATCTCTAGGGCTGCTATTAGAAATCATGGGGGCCCATCCCTCCCCGTGTCCCCCCATACACTCCCCATGTACCCCCCACATTACCCTGCACTATGCATCTTCCATTACACCCCACTCCGCACCCCCTTGTAGCCCCTTGACAAACAGCACCCCCTGCAGGTCATATATGGGCTCTTCCCAACCAGTAGACATGCGCGGTTAGTTTCGTTCCGAATTCAATTTCGGATGGATTTTCGTTTTTTCGGAAATTCGGATGTATCCGAACTTCTGAATTACAATGGTACCGAATTTAACCACTTCAATACTATGCACTTAGAACACTTTACTACCCGACCAATTTTCAGTTTTCAGTGCTGTTGCGCTTTGAACGACAATTGCGCGGTCGTGCGACGCTGCACCCAAACAGGTTTTTTATCATTTTGTTCCCACAAATAGAGCTTTCTTTTGGTGGTATTTGATCACCCCTGCGGTTTTTATTTTTTGCGCTACAAATAAAAAAAGACCGAAAATTTTGAAAAAAAATTCTCTATTTTTGTCACAAAACTTTGTAAATAAGTACATTTTCTCCATCACTGGTGGGCACTGATGAGGCTACACTGACGGGCACTGATGTGGCAGTACTGATTGGCACTGATGAGGCGGCACTGATGAGGTAGCACTGATGATGAGGCACTTATATGCAGCGATGATGAGCACTGTTAAGCAGCACTGACGGGTACTGAGAGGTGGCACTGATATACAGCACTGATGGGCACTGATATGCAGCACTGACGGACACTGCTAAGCGGCACTGATGGGCACTAATAGACAGCACTGATTGGCACTCATAGGCGGCACTGGGCACTGATAGGTGGCACTGATGGGCACTGATAGGTGGGCACTGGTAGGTGGCAATGGTGGGCACTGATATGTGGCACTGGTATGCTTTGATAGGGGCACTGGTGGGCACTGATAGGGGCACTGGTGGGCACTGGTGGGCATATACATTGATAGGGGCTCATTCCCTGGTGGTCTTGGGTGGCATCTGAAGGTGCCATCCACATTGGGCAGTATGTCACTTACCTGGTGGTCTAGGGGGGTCTCCCTGGTGGTCCAGATCGGCTCCCTGGTGGTCCCTGGTCGGCTCCCTGGTGGTCCTGGGTGGGCACATCCCTGGTGGTCCCTGGGCAGGCTCCCTGGTGGTCTAGGGTGGCGATCCGAGGGAGGGCTGTGCTGATAAATCATCAGCACAAACCCTACCTGTCAGGGATGCAGCCGATTGGCTCTCCCCTCCTCAGGTCTGCAGATAAACGGCTTTTCTGTATTACACTGTGACCAGCCGTGATTGGTCACGGCTGGTCACATGGTAAAGTGCTTCGGATCTAAGCGCTTTACCGAGATCGGTATTGCGGGGGGTCAGACTGACCTCCCACACCACCGATCGCCACGATGCGCGCCCCCCCGGGCGCGCGGCGGCTTGTTATCCTGAGGACGTCATATGACGTCCAGTCAGGATAACTGAGCCACTTCCCAGCCGTCATTCTGCATACGGCGGTCGGGAAGTGGTTAAACAAATCCGAATAACGAAAAAGAAAATTCAGACGAAATTTCAAACTCGAATAATTTTAATTTCACTTTCTTTTCTTTCACTTAACTTTTTCATACTGATTTGGGCTTTTTCTTTCGTTGTTTTTTGCATTTACTTGACCCATAGAGCCGGGCAGGCTTTCCCTCTTGGGGGCCGATCTAGTCCTGGGCGGGGTGCCCCCCCCCGTCTTTGGTGGGAGCAGTGGGACCAGTCTCGCCATCCACCTCTATGGACTTTCCGATACCAGTGGCAGCAGCATCCTTCCTTCCTGCTTTTAATCTGCATTGGTCCTATACGAGAACCTACATTTATACTATATACATACCTGAACGGTGAGTAACCACGTTTCTTTATATTTTTCTTCACTGTTTATGAATTGTATATATGACTGACTGTACTATTTGTAGCTGTAACACTCATGTATTCTCCTTTGCTTGTTGTAGACATTTATGAGTAATACCACCACTTTCCCCTGATGAAGTGGAACAACGCATGATATTGAAACGCGTTGGGTTGCACTCTGTTTCAATTACACAGCAGTGCAGTAAATAAGTGGTTCTGCTATATGTACTGTTGCATTTTATCACTATTTTGGTACATTGGGTTTTGTGTACCCCATCCCATCTTTCCCTCCCCTTTTCCTCTTTGATTTTAATTGTAATTTTTGTAATAAACGATGAATTTTTTACATTGCTCTTTACCTATTTCTGAGTGGAATTTATGCCCTTTAAAGTCCCACCAGAGGGTCTTGGTTTTCTAATTTGTACTTAGCGATGTGGTCATATTCTCCAATATCCCAAGGATTTAAAGCGTAGCCATTGAACTTGGAATTCGAATAGTTTTCAAATTCGAATTCGAAAAGTTTTCAAATTCCAAAAGTTTTCAAATTTGAAAAGTCCTCGGATTTGAATAGTTTTCCAATTTCCAAAGAGAACAAAATAGAATACAAAACAAAGGAATAGAACAGAAAAAAAAACAATAGACTAGAAAAGAATATAACAGAAAACAACAGAGTAAAACAGCTCTGTTCCTCTCCACCACATTATATTCTTTCAATATAAATGGGAGGTGATTTATGTCTATATAAATACCTTTGTTTTGATGTTCTAATGCATATATGTCATGCTTGTCTTAAGCATAGCTTCTGGCTCTTACTTGTTGTTTCTTTAGTAGATTATAAAAAGTTTTGGTTCGCTACAGTCCCTGAAGAAGCCTTACAGGCGAAACATGTTGGACATTCATATGGACCCTCAAACGTTGTAATCATCTCAATCTACCACACTGTTATTTTCAACTGTACACATCAATTGCTCCACTAGTTTTGTATTGTTTCCAAGTCTCTAAGCACCTTCTTTGGGCTTTTTTATATTGTAAAAAATAAATAAAAACTTTATATTTTTATATTATTATTTTTTCAAAATTTATTCTGCACCGCAATAGTCCCATTTTTCTCCCCTTTTTTCCCCCTTCCCCTCCTCCCCCATTTTCTCCCCCTCTTCTTTTCCCCTCCCTTCCTTTTTCCCTCTTTTCCTTTTCCCCTCTCTTGTTATACCCAGTCCCTTCCCATTAACTGAGAATTCTATTCTTTCATTTTCTGTTATATTCCCCTCTATTGTATTCTATCTTTTTCCATTCTATTCCTCCACTTTCCACTCCACCCCATTCTCCTTGGAAATAGGAAAACAATTCGAATTTGAAAACTTTTTGGGGACCAGTGGCATTATTACATTGATCAGTGCTATAAAAATGCAGTGATCAATGTATATATGACACTGGCGGAGAAGGGGTAAACACTAGGGGGCGTTCAAGGGGTTAAATGTGTTCCCTCGGCGTGTTCTAACTGTGGGGGGGTGGACGGGCAGGGACACGACAGAGATCGCTGTTCTCGATGACTGGGAACAGAAGATCTCTGCCATGTCATCTGGCAGAACGGTGATCCACCTTGTTTACATAGGCAGATCCCTGTTCTGCCTCTGTACCCCACGATCGCGGGTCACCAGCGGACATTGAGTCCACCGGACCTGCGGGCACACTCCCATGGCGTGCAGCGGGACGCTGTACAGCTACGGCGATTTGCGCAGGAGAGCCGGCCTGCCGCCATATAACGACGGCAGCTGGCCGGCAAGTGGTTAAAATGAATTGACTGCCCTACAGGCAGCGCGCGGGACCATGCAAAAGAAACGTGGAAAAAGCCCACGCCTGGTCACACCTATAGCCTTAGGCTTTAAATTCTGGCAATTTGTAAGGCTAATGGACAAGCTCCTGTCAAAAAAGATACGGGAAGCTCCATTAGGGGCGCCGCCCCCCTAATCAATGCGCCCCTAAACTAAGGTGACCAGATTTTTAAAATGAAATCCGGGTACATTTTTATTTTTACTAGTAATGGCGGCAATCAGTGACTTATAGCGGGACTGCGATATTGCGGTGGACAAATCGGACACGAAGTGACACTTTGTGGGACACTATAAAAGTAATCAGTGCTAAAAATATACACTGTCACTGTACTAATGGCACTGGCTGGGAAGGGGTTAACATCTAGTGCAATCAAAGGATTAAATGTGTGCCTAACAAGTATTTTCTCACTGTGGGGGAGGTTGCTTTTACTAAGGGAAGGCAAAGATCCCTGTCCCAGCAGCCATGTTATGTGATACACTGTGACACTGCACTGCCAGCCAGAGCCTTGATAGAATGCCTGCTGCCTGTGAGTTATGATTGCATCCATTATACCACATAGACAGACACAGTGCAATGTAGTCTATTCACAGACAACCCCAAAGCACACCGGTGTTTAAGCCTTGAAGGCACTGGCAGCCCCACGATTGGATCCGCTTCCCCTCTGTGCCTGCTGCTGGACACTATCAGCTGAGCTCAGCTGCCTTTCTCTGCCTTTCACCACCACTGCCCGCCTCACAGCCTCTCTTTGGGCCTCGGCTACTACTGGGTGGGAAGCAGAACTGAGCAGAGGAAGATTACTCCGCTGGGGGAGGCAAGGAGATAGGCAGGCAGGCGGCTGGCCAGGTCTTGAGCCAAGGCAGAAGAACATGCGAGCGGGAACTACACCCCTCCCCCAAGCTAGTAGGAGCAGCAGAGTGGGGGGTGTAATTCAGATTTTTTTTTTTAATTCTGCACTGACTGTCTTTGAAATAGCTTTGGCCCCTGTTCAAATCCAATCAGGGGACAAAACCGGGGACAGATTTGGTCTGGGGACAGTGTCCTCAATCTGGGGACTGTCCCCTGAAACCGGGGATGTCTGGTCACCCTACCCTAAACTACATGCAGGGCGCTGGATGCATGGATTCCAAAGGGTTTTTTTTTTTTAGGATCATGTGATTAGTGCCTGAGACTCTAATTGGCTTCAAAAAAGGGTGGGCTCGGGGGGCAGAGCACTGCTCCCTGAGCCCACCCAATTGTGTGATGATAGCAAATTAAAATTTGCTGTTGTCTTCCTGCTTCTCCTCCTGGCCACGACGTAGATGTGGTAAGTGTGGGGCTGGTGGGCGGACGGACAAGTGGGCAGGGCTCAAGTCCTGCGGGAACGCATGGGAACGGAGCTCCTGCACTTTTCCGGTTTGGCTTGATGCACAATGTGGTAGTGGTGGGGGGGGGGGAATCTTGGATGAGTTCCCACACTTTTTTCCCCAGGACTTGACCCCTGCAAGTGAGTGACGGCGGGGGGGGGGGGGGGGGGGG
>BLSH010310128.1:1074155-1085806 GCA_018402905.1 Glandirana rugosa
ACCCAAAAAACAAGGCCTTCGTGCACTAATCTCGTCTAACGCTGGATAGCTCGTGCCCCCCTCCCCCCACGATTACACTCACTCCTCCGGTCCAGACGAACGACGGGGGGGGGGGTTTTTTAAAACTGGTGGTCGGCGGTGACGTCTTCACATCAGTTATTTGTTCGGTTTGTTCACCAACGTCCAACCCAAGTTCACCTTCATATCGGTTTTTTTTGTTCGGTTTCATTGCACTCACCATCACCTCTATTCCTGTCGACGTTCATACGTTTCCTCGTGGGGGGCAGCAAGCAGACCTGGCCTCCTCACTCACATTAGCACCCCCCTCCCCCCGTGCTCGATAGGTCGCAATCTGCTCTAATCACGTGCTTCCGGAACAAAAAACCCACATTGAAATCCATGCGTTCGGCGCCCTGCATGGAGATTAGGGGCCGGGCGCATGGATTGGGGGGGGGGGCAGCTCCCCTACGCCCCTAATGTACGGGCCGCCACTGTACTTGTGCTTGATCCCTACCTGCTATATCTGCTAATGTACCCCAGCTTGATCATCTCCTGGTGGGGCGATCCTGAGGACCATAACCTGGTACTGACAGAGCAAAACCCATCCCCACCATCAGGAGCTCTGGTGAACATTGGTTAGTGCTTAGACCTCGCCCCTCAGGTGAGCCCGCATGATTCTCCAGGGTGATCTGCTTGTGTAACATACAACAGTAAAAACCTGACACCTCATCGCTAAGAAATAGTAGAGAAGCTGGTCTTAAGGTGTGCAAATGCAATGACCACTGCGCACCCTGGCCTGGATGGTTATGGCGGTGCGGAACTTCACAGCTTAGATAATCTTGCACTGCACAACAAAAGGGCGCAAACACCTAGTGCATTATCTACAGCACTTTATTAAAAGGTGAGAGATGCAAATATTACTCACAAACCATTGTGGATTGGTAGCTTATGTCAGAAACCAGAAGTGAGTCCTATAGCCTTATAGGACCAAACGGATGACCATGACCGACCATGCTTACTGGTGCATTTCAGGGTATCAGCTCTCTTCCTCAGAGTTCTGAGGAAGGGGCCAGTCCCCCACGAAACACATTAGCCAGTACCATCATCCGTTCGGTCCTATGAGGCTAGGGGGCGCACTTCTGGTTTCTGTATTTACATTCCGGTACGCAAATATGCGGCTGCTCGGTGCAAAGGCACCAGCCACTGAGAGGCCGCATATTTGCTTACTGTTAGGACCATGAAGTTAATGTACAAAACCTGTGTGCAGCTCATAGGCGTGCGCAGCCTATTGCATTAGGGTGGCACCACAAAGCGCAAACAAACGTGTGTGTGTATATGTGTGTGTGTCATTCTGTGACGAAACGCGTCACAGAATGTATCATGTCAGACAAGAAGAGGACAGTGTCAGTAGGGCAGAGATAGGTGTTGGTAGTTTATTTTTTTTACAATTTTGTTTTTTTATTATTTATTACAATATATATATATATTTACAATTTTATTTGGGACCCCTGCTGGGGGGGCTTTGGTGAAATATCAGGGGTCTAAACAGAGACAGAGAAAGAGACTGAGGACAGAGATTCCCCAGTCCCTTTCTCTGCAGCCAGGCAGCAGGGGGAATCTGCACAGTACAGGGTGATTAGGGTGTGCCCAGGCACACCTTCCACCCTATGTGTGCACACCTATGGTGCAGCTCCCCCCTCAGCCCTTCTTTATACTTACCTGAACCCGATGCATTGTGCCCAAGAGCAGCATCGCTGTTCTCTCTCTCTCCTCACTGGCTCAGAGGCAACAGCAGGAGCCAATGACAATCACAGCCGTTGAGGAGGGAGCGGGGGGGGGGGGGGGCTGAGCCCAATTCTATGTGTTTTATGGACACACAGAGCTGGCTCAGGAGCGTGCAGGCACAAGTGCCTTGCCATGGGGGCACTCAGCAGGGGGGAAGGAGCCAGGAGCGCCAGCGGGGGACCCCAAAAGAGGAGGTAAGTATAACATGTTTGTTATTTAAAAAAATATTTTTCCTTTTACAATCACTTTAAACTTTAAAACACAGATCCCAGCATTTGCATGGATTCACCTTCATTGCATCTGGAGGTGTCCATGATTGGCTCAAATCGCATTGAAAATGCTATAGTATAAATCTAAGGCATTCTGTGTTTTCAGCCAGGTGACTGTCATTTTCTAATCTCTATAAACACAACTGAAAATAATTGTCAATGAAAACAATTGATACATGAGGATATAAATCCTGGTGTATTAGCATTGTAGACTGAGCCTATAGTATTTTGATACAACTTGGTAGGCTTTACACCATGTGGGATAATACAACATCAGTATACAGTAGTTGCTGGTATCAGCCATTGCAAGGACCTACAGTGCCTTGAAAAAGTATTCATACCCCTTGAAATTTTCCACATTCTGTCATGTTACAACCAAAAACATAAATGTATTTTATTGGGTATTTATGTGATAGACCAACACAAAGTGGCTTAAAATTGTGAATTGTAAGGAAAATGATAAATGTTTTTTAACATTTTTTACAAATAAATATGTGAAAAGTGTGGGGGGCATTTGTATTCAGCTCCCTTTACTCTGATACCCCTAACTAAAATCTAGAGGAACCAATTGCCTTCAGTAGTCACCTAATTAGAGTCCATCTGTGTGTAATTTAATCTCAGTATAAATACAGCTGTTCTGTGAAGCCCTCAGAGGTTTGTTAGAGAACCTTAGTGAACAAACAGCATCATGAAGGCCAAGGAACACACCAGACAGGTCAGGGATAAAGTTGTGGAGAAGTTTAAAGCAGGGTTAGGTTATAAAAAAATATCCCAAGCTTTGAACATCTCATGGAGCTCTGTTCAATCCATCATCCAAAATGGAAAGAGTATGGCACAACTGCAAACCTACCAAGACATGGCCGTCCACCTAAACTGACCGGCCGGGCAAGGAGAGCATTCATCAGAGAAGCAGCCAAGAGGTCCATGGTAACTCTGGAGGAGCTGCAGAGATCCACAGCTCAGGTGGGAGAATCTGTCCACAGGACAACTATTAGTTGTGCTCTCCACAAATCTGCCCTTTATGGAAGAGTGGCAATAAGAAAGCCATCGTTGAAAGAAAGTCATAAGAAATCCCATTTGCGGTTTGTGAGAAGCCATGTGGGGGACACAGCAAACATGTGGAAGAAGGAGCTCTGCTCAGATGAGACCAAAATGTAACTTTTAGTCTAAAAGCAAAACGCTGTGGCAGAAAACTAACACTGCACATCACCCTGAACACACCATCCCCACCGTGAAACATGGTGGTGGCAGCATCATGTTGTGGGGATGCTTTTCCTAAGCAGGGACAGGGAAGCTGGTCAGAGTTGATGAGAAGATGGATGGAAACAAATACAGGGCAATCTTATAAGAAAACCTGTCAGAGTCTGCAAAAGACTTGAGACCGGGGCGGAGGTTCACCTTCCAGCAGAACAACAACCCTAAACATACAGCCAGAGCTACAATGGAATGGTTTAGTTCAAAGCATATTCATGTGCTAGAATGGCCCAGTCAAAGTCCAGACCTAAATCACATTGAGAATTTGTGGGAAGGCTTGAAAATTGCTGTTCACAGACGCTCTCCATCCATCTGCATGGAGAGCCATCAAAATCTGAGGATTTTAAAAGACCTGGGACACCTTTGGGTGCTCCAAGGAGAGTAGTAAAGCAGCACACATAGAGCGCTGTGGTGAACAGTGGGTGTGACCACCAATTCAGTGCCCCCCTTCTATCTGAGAGTGGTACATACCCAGCTGTGTCCCCCCCCTTCTTCCCAAGAATTAGTCTGTAGGGTTCAATATTGAGTTGGCCCACCCTTTGCAGCTATAAGAGCTTCAACGTGTTGCGTTTGATATAAAATATATTATATAACGATTTTTCTAAAAGACTATCATAGAATAGAAATCAGGTTACTGCAGGTTTGTTTGAAGATACTTCTCAAAGGAATGCCTTGGTAACACAGACTGTCCTGAAACAGTTGGGACTGTTGACAGTTGGGAGTTGGTTGTTAAGGTAAACGAGTTGGTAACCATTGTCAACAAAAGCCCAAATAAAAGGAGCGGTAGAGACTGATAGTGGGGGCTTCATCATGCAGTAGAACCAAGGGCAGTCTGTAAGACCAGGAAGCAGCTCATCATGTATTAACACCAAAAGACTCTCATATGTAACAGCCAACAAGAAGGTACCTGATCTCCAAAAAAGAAGCCGGAGTCAGAGTTGTCACCGGAGATAACAAACACAGTAACCAGAGTTAAATAACGTTTAAGCATACTTTTACTGTCTATAAACCATAGTTTCTGTTTATTTCTTGGGCATTTTGCTTGTTATAGATATCTGTCAGTCTTGTACTGTATTCCTAATTTTATAACAGTTTTGTATGCACAGCATATTTATATCATAAAAGCACATTTATGCACTGCACAGGTCTGAGCTTCCTTGCTTATACCGCAAAGTAACTGTGCTAGATAGACGCAAGCAAAACAATTGGGGGCTCATCCAGGATCTGCGCTAAAGTTCAACTGAAGCAGACCTGTGTTTTCTGTGGTGTGTTGTATAGATCGGGCTGGGTAAAAATGCTGCATAAGCTGTTTAGGAAAAGCAAGGCTGCAGAGGGTCCTGGTGGCCAGAAGGAAGTGTGCAGCTTATCTATCTGGGCCAGAGACAATGAGTGTGAGCCTCTTGCTAAAGAAGCTGTAGAGTATGCTTCTCCCTTGAATAAGACTTGGGGTGATAAAGTCTCCTATCATTTTGTAGATTTTAGCCTTAAGGGGTTGGATTTAATAAAAAAGAGAAGAGGACAGTGTCCATAGTGGGTTGGTACTTTCTTCATGCTCTCTATACTGAATCACAGAGAAGGGAGAAGGCAGAGACAGAAATGAAGGTATTAAAAGACCAGCTAGCAGTTGCATTAGAGTGTTTTCGTACAACTGCTAGTCAGGCTGATGATTTGCAAGAGCAGTGTGCAGCCCTCATGACCAAATCAATTAATGCCTTAAGGAAAAGGAAAGGCCGTAAACATGTTAGTAAAGCCAGGGTACGTGCCTTTGTCACATCCCGAAACTGGGATTGTGAGGATGTGCTCTCCTCAAATGATAGTGAGGATGAGGAGATAGAGTTTGATATGTCAGATGATGATCTGATAGTTGGAAAGAACAGGTGTGCCAAACCTCTCATTACTAAGCATAGGAAAAGGCAAGATGATAGAGAGGATATGGCAGATGGGGAGGTGCATTATCGCAACCCCAAAGATGTTGAATTTGAAGAAGTTCGGGAGTTTACACAAACTGAACTCCATGAGCTGGCTAAACAATACAAAAAAAGGCATGGGAAACCTCTATTGAGTTGGCTGCTATGTTTGTGGGATGAAGGGGAGGACAGCGTGGTTTTGTCAGGTAAGGAAGCAGTGGTTATGGGAGTGATAACCCATGATCCACAATTTGAGTCAGGCAATGCGAAAAAGCTTGAGAGTTTAGTATGAATATTTCACT
Source organism: Glandirana rugosa (assembly GCA_018402905.1). NCBI lineage: Eukaryota > Metazoa > Chordata > Amphibia > Anura > Ranidae > Glandirana > Glandirana rugosa. Next base: position 1,079,673 of record BLSH010310128.1, read on the forward strand.
GATAGACCTCATGAGAGGTCTAATAGTCCAAGTATATGCTAGTCCTACAGACATGGAAAATAACTGCTCCTGGAGATCAATAGGAGAGGGTATTTCCAGGTTACATGAGATGGGTTGTATAACCGGATTAAATACGTTTCCAGAATGGATGGGTCCGGATATGGAACCCTTTACATCTGCTCCGCACCCTAAACTGAAGAAGTCTGCGCCATTTAATCTCAGGGCTCCTTTACTATCTTTGCTGGGAGGCCTGGGATTAAATAGCAAGATTCATGAAGCCACTACCCTTTTAAGCCAGTTGGGGGAGCTAGAGGAGACTAAAACAAGACCTGTCAGGGCAGTAGATAAGGTCAAGGCCAGACAGGAATAATACAAGCAGAAAAGAACGAATAGGGTAGAGAAGACCGGAAGTGAAGAGAAAACCAGGCTAGTTATCTCTAGGAAACAAATGTGGGTGGACCTACTAAAGCCAGGAGTACCTAAAGATGAGATAGATGGGATTCCTACTGAAGAAATTCTGAAGAGGTGGAAACATTTAGTGGGGAAAACTGTTGGGGTTAGAAACACTACACCTAGTGAGGATAACATCAGCCTAGATTAAGAGAACGCAGAACAGACCCCTCCTGTTAGCCCCAAACAAATTCCCAAAAGTGCACATGAACCCAAACCCAAATCCCTTTATCCTGGGGAGGAGTTAGAGAGACCCAGAAAAGGGGATTGGGAGGTTCGTTATCCTTTATGAAGGGAAGGTGGGTCTCCTGTAATAGCAGTGAGGACGATGACAGCAGGAGACTGACGCCCATATGCACCTCTCACTGTATGGTGGGGAAGTCATCTTCTCCTACACATCTGATGGCTTTAGTTGATACTGGAGCTGAAGTTACACTTTTGTAAGGAAATCCTTCCCATCACAAAGGAGAATTGATTTAGGGAGAAGGTTTGGGAGGGCAAACCACACCAGCAGTTAGGACACGGGTGAAATTGGCTATCGGCAAGGGACCAGGATTTTGGACAAATGTTTTGGTATCAGAGTTACCCGAAAATATTCTTGGGATGGATGTACTTCAAGGTCAGTCTATTCAGACTGAACGGGGTACATTCACAATTGGGTATGCGAAATGGACCCCTATCTACATTCCTCCACCAGAGAAGTCAGTCTGTCTCAAGCAGTACAGACTTCCTAGAGGTCACAAGGAAATTGGGGATACTATTCAAGAACTGTTGAGAGTAGGGATCCTTAGACCTGCTGTAAGACCTTTCTCGTCTCCTGTGTTCCCAGTAAAGAAACCTGAAGGGACATATAGAATGACTGCGGACTACAGAGGTCTAAGCAAAGTGGCACCCCCATTGAAGTCAGCTGTACCGGATATGATCTCAATTGTTAAGAAAATTGCTAAAGAGGCAGGAGAATATCATGCTGTGATAGACTTGGCTAATGCTTTCTTCTCGATTTTGATAGATCCAGAGTGTCAGGACCAGTTTCCTTTGTGAAGGGGGGGGGGGGGGGGGAGACAGACCCAAGTGCAGTATGCCATTAAGGAATTTATTAAAAACAAGCTAAATGCATATTTAAAAGGGGTGAATAAAAACAAGCACATCATAAGAAGTCCGGGTCCAAGGCCGTGTCACTTGTTCCAGGGCTCTGGTCTTGCTGGGGGTGTGTATGCTGATGAGCAGATGGAGGCTGTGCTGTGGTGGAACGCACTGGGAGCAGGAAGTACCAGAACCAGGAAGTCCCGTGAACAGGAAGTGACATCGGTACTGTATCAGGCCAATGAGATGACGCGTTTCAATGCATTTTCCTCAGACCCAGTTTTCCTTTGTGTGGGATGGCCACCAGTGCACTTTCACTGTCCTTCCGCAAGGCTATCTTCATTCTCCAATGATTTGTCGTGGACTGATTGCCCGAGATTTAAGTACCCTGAATTTGAAAGTCGCTGTGTTTCAATACATTGATGACATCATGATCTCTGGAACAAAAGATGTAACTGAAGCACTGCACCTGCTAATACAGCACATGGAGAACAGAGGGTGGGCTATCAACAGAGACAAAGTCCAAGGACCTGCCCCAGAGGTGAAATTCCTAGGAATGATGTGGACTGGGCCACAGAGGTAAATTCCAGAGACAGTTGTGCAAACTATCCAGGCACTTGCGCCCCCTACTACCAAAAAAGAGGCACAGAAATTCATTGGAGTTGTGGGATTTTGGAGATCGTTCATCCCACATCTTGGACTGATTCTGAGGCCTATATACAATGTCACAAGAAAAAAGACTGAATTTTCATGGAGTTCAGAGCAGCGGACCGCATTCCTTGCTGCTAAAGAAGCCATTTTGCACCATCAGGGATTAGGACACGTGAGACAAGGATTACCATTTCAGCTGGATGTGGTGGAGCAGGATGGTACCATATCTTGGTTTCTGTGGCAGGCTGGCAGCCAAACGAAAAGAAAAGACTGAGAGCAAAACCCATTGGATATTGGTCCAAACAATTGACAGGGACACATAAGAGATGCACGCCCCTAGATAAGTACCTGTTTGGGGCCTACACAGTACTTCAACATGTAGAGCCCATTACAGTGAAGTACATAGTCACCATCCATACTGCATTGCCAATAGCAGGATTGGTGAGAGATAATGGACTGACCACTAGGGCAGCTGTAGCCCAGAACCAGACACTGATGAAATGGAAGTGGTACCTTCAAGAAAGAGGGGGTATTGCAGCTGGGGATGTCAGAGAGATTTCAAAACAGTTGGGCTTGTTACTTTTACCAGCACCCAGCAAGAGGAAGAAATTCCTGTGCTGCAGCCATCCCCCATTCAAGAGGCTCTACCCTTTAAGTCTATGTCAGAAGACATGAAGGAGTCAGCATGGTTCACTGATGGTTTAGCTATAGTTACCTGGTCTGGGCGTAAATGGACAGCAGCAGCCTACAACCCAAATACAGGCACGGTCCTGCAGGAGACCGGAATTGGAGGGTCCAGTCAGTATGCAGAGTTGAAAGCTGTAGTGATGACTCTACAGGAGGATCCTTCTTCACATGTCACTATCTACACTGACAGCTGGGCGGTCTTTGAATGACTGACAACTTGGATGCCCACGTGGAAGTCGAATGATTGGATGATTCATGGAAAGATGGTGTGGGGAGGCAAGGAAGTCTGGGACTACATCTGGAAGGAAGCTTACTCCTGCACAATCAAAGTGGGGCATGTTGACGCACATGTGCCCTTGGTCCCAGACTTTGAGAACTATAACAGAGTGGTAGGTGAAATTGCCATAGTGAAAGCAGTTGTGCCCATTGATCCTGTCTTGATGAACTTAGCCAACTGGGCCCACAAGTACTCTGGGCATTTGGGGCAGAAAGCAACATATGAATGGGCACAGCAGGGAGGATTGCCTATATCCATGGACATGATAAAGACTGTAATAGGGAACTGTACAGTGTGTGGAGAAGTGCGACAATGGCCATTGCAAAGTACCCCACTGCGTCAATTAAGAGGGGAGAGAGGCCTGCAGAGATCTGGCAGATTGACTTCATTGGTCCCCTGCCCCGTGGAAACAATGGACTGAGATATTGTAGCACTGCAGTGGACACCTATTCAGGACTTTTGCTTGTTCATCCTTGCAAACGTGCAGATCAAGTCACAACGCTTCAACTGCTCCAGAAACTTGTCATTGCTTATGGTTGTCCCAAGCAAATCCAAAGTGATAATGGCTCACACTTCACCGGATCAACAGTACAGCAATGATCCAAAGACTCTGGAGTGTACTGATGTGCCACATCCCATACCATCCACAGGCAGCTGGTTTGATTGAAAGATACAATGGGCTATTGAAGAACCAGATACGCAAGCTTACACCCACGCATACACTCAGGGGTGGGATTGGGTCCTCACACAGGCAGTCATGTTGTTAAATTCTAGGTCAATAGCAAAAAGCACACCATATGAGAGGTTGGTAGGGGCTGGGTCACAGATTCCACAGTTGGAGTGCAGAGTTCAGTATTTATGTAAGGTTCCTGAAAGAACAGGGCTTAACAGGTACCATGTTACTGCTTCCCATGACATAGAAACCAAGAGTGACGTATCTAAAGCTGAAGCCGATCTGGGAATGAGAGGGAATCTGGCAGGAAGGTTTGAAGTTATGTTTGCATTGGCTAATGAGCTTCAGGATAGTGGCTGGGACTCTGATTGGTTAGTGGATACGTCTCAGCAAGAGTGGAAAGTAAGGCTGTATAACATCAAACCTTCCAAAAGAAACAGCAGTAATCTTACAGGAAATATCAGCATATTTCCTCTCCTCCCTATTGATGTTCTTTGGGAGGGTCAGAAGTTGATACAGGCAGGTGGCAAAGTGTTGGTCAGGGATTCAGGCAAGAAGCCAGTTAGAGGAGAGATTGTAGTTGAAGGGCCAGGGTCTACTGTTTATGTATTATTAGAAGGAACAGATAATCCACTTTGTTTTGCACTCCACAGGCTGTCTCTGATTTGATCCATAGGAAGACCAGAGGAAAGTGGTTTCATGATGGACAGAATTATGGAAGACCGCAAGAGCTGTGGAGAGCAATGCCTTTGATGTATTACAAGCCCAGACTTGTGTCTAAAAAACTTTAGAATGGACTTTCTAATTAATTTTTAGCTAAAAACCGAAACACCTTCTCAGTGACAGAAATATGGGAGGGGTTGCATTAAAGGAAAATTAATGTGCAGAATGAGTTGTTAGTAATGAAGTGATTTTCTGTGTGTAGTCTGAGAGAAAAATCAAGGGCGGAATGTGTTGCGTTTGATATAAAGTATATTATATAACAATTTTTTTAAAAGACTATCATAGAATAGAAATCAAGTTACTGCAGGTTTGTTTGAAGAAGCTTCTTAAACAAATGCCTTGGTAACACAGCCTGAAACAATTGGAACTGTTGACAGTTTGGAGTTGGTCCTTGGTTTCCTTGCTTATGCCGCAAAGTAACCTTGCTAGATAGACGCAAGCAAAACAACTCTTCTAGGAAGGCTGTCCACAAGGTTTAGGATTGTGTCTATGGGAATGTTTGACCATTTTTTCAAAAGCGCATTTGTGATGTCAGGCACTGATGTTGGATGAAAAGGCCTGGCTCGCAGTCTCAGCTCTAATTCGTCCCATAGGTGTTCTATTGGGGGGGGCAGGACTCAATCAAGTTCTTCCACCCCAAACTTCCTCATCCATATCTTTATGGACCTTGCTTTGTGCACTGGTGCGCAGTCATGTTGGAACAGGAAGGGGCCATCCCTAAACTGCTCCCACAAAGTTGGGAGCATGAAATTGTCCAAAATGTCTTGGTATGCTGACGCCTTAAGAGTTCCCTTCACTGGCCAAGCCCAACCCCTGAAAAGCAACTCCATACCATAATCCCCCCTCCACCAAATGATTTGGACCAGTCTGAATAATGTGTCCGGGTGTCAGGTGGTCTGAATCCTGGACAGGTGATAACCCTAGATTCCACAGTATTCTAGTTCTGGGTCACATAACCAGGAGCAGTGGTAGCAATGTATGGAGGCAACTGACCTTGGCAGAATCTTCAGTCAAAGTAAGAAATGCCAGAGCTGATGCAGGTCATGTGACCTAACATGCTGGATTGTTAACAGGTGACACGGAGCTGGAATGCCATGGCATCTCCATACTGCGGCTGGCAGCTACATTTATGAACACCTTCATACACCTTTGTTATAGTTATCTAATCAGTGTAGTTAGTTTTGTATGTACAGCATTTTTGTATAGTAAAAGCACATTTATACACTGCACAGGTCTGAGCTTCCTTGCTTATGCCGCAAAGTAACCTTGCTAGATAGACGCAAGCAAAACAACTCTTCTGGGAAGGCTGTCCACAAGGTTTAGGAGTGTGTCTATGGGAATGTTTGACCTGTTCCTTGTCCAACATCAGTGCCTGACCTCACAAATGCGCTTCTGGAAGAATGGTCAAACATTCCCGTAGACACTCCTAAACCTTGTGGACAGCCTTCCCAGAAGAGTTGAAGCTGTTATAGCTGCAAAGGATGGGCCAACTCAATATTGATCCCTACAGACTAAGACTGGGATGCCATTAAAGTTCTTGTGCTTGTAAAGGCAGGTGTCCCAATACTTCTGATGATATAGTGTATGTAA
>BLSH010310128.1:1090573-1107590 GCA_018402905.1 Glandirana rugosa
GTTTGCGCAAAAGTGGTCGCGTTTACGGATGATGGGAATTAATTTCTGGGGTTTTTATTTATTTTTTACTAGTAATGACGGCGATTTTTAGCGGTACTGCGATATTTCAGCGGACATGTCGGACCATTTTGACACTTTTTTGGGACCATTGGCATTTATACAGCGATCAGTGCTATAAAAATGCACTGATTACTGTGTAAATGCCATTGGCAGTGAAGGGGTTAACCTGAAGGGGCGCTCTAAGGGTTAACTGTGTTCCCTGGGCGTTCTAACTGTGGGGGGACTGCCCTAGCTGGGGAAGGGAAGTGGTCACAGCCTCCATGTACAGGAAGGCTGTGAGCACAGCCCTTCCCCCCTCACAGAATGGAGGTCCGTGTTTACTTACACGGACCTCCGTTCTTTCACTCCGGGGGGGGGCATTGCGGGTGGCCGGCGGAGATCGACTCCGCCGCACCCGCTCCCTGGCCCTCCCCGAACACAGTGAGCGCGCGGGCGCACCTCCGGTGGCGCGCACGTGCTCACTAGGCTCGATCCCGCGGCCGCCGTCGTATGACGACGATTTGTGCAATAGAGCCACTCTATCGCCGTCAATTGCCGAAGAATTAAAAGATTGAGCAACACTTTTTTAAAAATAAATGATATTAATGTTGAACATACCACTAAAAAATGAGAGAATGGAATTATTTAACTGTTTCCCGACTGGCTCGCATACATTTACTGCTGCAGAGTGGCGCTGTAGCGCGAATCGCCATCTATAAATGGTGGCTCACGCATACGCGGCTAGCGGGCGGGAGCGCGCCGCTGGTGGCGCGCTCTCATGCCCGCTGCACGCTGCAGGAGTGTGACCGCAGCTTGGGCAGACCCGATGTCCACAGGCGAGCCGTGATTGCTTAGGAGAGGAGAAACACGGGGAACCGCCGATGTAAACACGGAGGTTCCCCGCGCTGTCAGGCAGTACGACAGAGATCTACTGATCCCTGTCTCTGGGCTCAGTTAGATCTCTGGTGTCCCTGGCAGCCCAGCCCCCTCACAGTTAGAAGACGCCTAGGGAACACAGTTCACCCCTTAGATCTCCCCCTGCAGGTTAACCCCTTCCCTGCCAATGACATTTACACAGTAATCAGTGGATATTTAAATCTCTGATTGCTGTATAAATGTCATTGGCCCCAAAAAAGTGTCAAAAATGTCCGACATGTCCGCCTCAATATCGCAGTCCTGATAAAAATCGCAGATCGCCGACATTACCAATAAAAAAAAAAATTGTAAAACCCCCAGAAATTAATTCTCATGGTATGTAAACGTGGCAACTTTTGCGCAAACCAATCAATAAACGCGGATTGCGATTTTTTTTTTTACCAAAAATATGAGGAAGAATATAAATCGTCCACAACCGATGAATACATTTTTTTTTTTATATATATTTTTTTTTTTTGGATTTGCATTTTAGCAAAAAGTAAGAAATATTGGGCGTTTTTTTTTTTTTTTGCAAAATTGTCGCTCTTTTTTTTGTTTATAGCGGCGATCAGAAACGACGCAGAGGGGATCAAATACCACCAAAAGAAAGCTCTATTTGTGGGAAAAAAAGGACGCAAATTTTGTTTGGGTACAACGTCACACGACCGGTCAGTTAAAACGACGCCATACCGAATCACAAAAAGTGCTCTGGTCCTAACATGGGAAATCCTTCCGGGGCTGAAGCGGTTAAAGTGATCCAAACAGACTACAGAAGAGGCATGGGATGGATTGCAGGGCTGCATTTTCAATGGGTGTTAATATTGAGCACTCCTATAGATTTTTCTTTTACGGTAGTGAATTGACTACATTCCCAGCCAGCAGCTAAGAAGACCAAGTAGGAGCTTAGGATGGGCTCCCCATTGGCCCGACCACATTGGCACCCCCTGCAGCACAGCGTTGCTCAGTGCAGTGATATACGGTGCTCCTCTCGGTGCACACGGCCTCCCCCCTCCCCCCTCGGCCCGGTGACATATGATTGCAGCACCTCTGCTAATAAGCACAGTACTTTTCTGGTGTAATTTCTGCAGCAATGTAAGATTTTTTTGCAGCAGCAGCCCCCCTCCCCCCCCTTTTCCCACAGTGCTTCTGCTCCTCCCCAGTCCCCAGAGCCCTCTCCATAGCCCATCACAGTGGTGATTTACTATAGGAACTGCCTGCATGACCCTCATAGTACATGTATGCATGCTGCAAAGGTTATTTTACTGCGCAGTATCGTTGGGTGAGGGGCAAAACTGGCTCCAGCAATGGACCAAGAGAAGCAGAAAGAAATAAAACTTTTACGTACGAAAAAAATGCTACGTGAGGATTCTAAAATTTGTGAAATCTGGAAAAAGAGAGTTTAAAGCTGAGAAAATTGGGATTCAGCTCACTCTGATACCACCGCTTCTATGTGAAATACGTTTGCAAGCTGATATTTTGCTTATTTGACCGATTTCCTCCGTTCCAGGTGCACACTGATGGCTACAGCGCCTCGAAAAAGTATTCATACCCCCTTGAGATTTTTCCACATTCTGTCATGTTACAACCAAAAACGTAAATGTATTTTATGTGATGGACCAATACAAAGTGGCACTTATGCAAAGAAGGAAGGGGTAGCCCCTGGAAGTCACACATCCAAGATATCGCTGAGAGGTGAATAGCGTGAGTGGCAACCTCAGCCTGGACTCCAACCAAGCCACACCCCCAACTCGTTTCACTTCGCCCCTGGAGCTTAGTCATGATCCCCCCTGCAGGACCCCAACCATACCGCACATGCCCACCCTAAACATGGCACCTGGGTGGCCACAATCACAGGGATGACATCTAGAATGCCCGTCCAGCCTGGCTTGTTATCCTGCTGGACGTCATATGGCGCCCAGTCAGGATATCCAAACCACTTCCCGGTAGTCATTATGCATACGGTAGGGAGGTGGATAAAGCAGGGTTAGGTTATAAAAAAATATCCCAAGCTTTGAACATCTCACGGAGCTCTGTTCAATCCATCATCTGAAAATGGAAAGAGTATGGCACCACTGCAAACCTACCAAGACATGGCCGCCCACCTAAACTGACCGGCTGGGCAAGGAGAGCATTCATCAGAGAAGCAGCCAAGGGGCCCATGGAGGAGCTTCAGAGATCCACAGCTCAGGTGGGAGAATCTGTCCACAGGACAACTATTAGTCGTGCCCTCCACAAATCTGCCCTTTATGGAAGAGTGGCAAGAAGAAAGCCATTGGTGAAAGAAGCCATAAGAAGTCCCGTTTGCAGTTTGTGAGAAGCCATGTGGGGGACACAGCAAACATGAAAGAAGGGGCTCTGCTCAGATGAGACCAAAATCTGCAGATAGAGTCTGCAAAAGACTTGAGACCGGGGCGGAGGTTCACCTTCCAGCAGGACAACGACCCTAAACATCCAGCCAGAGCTACAATGGAATGGTTTACAGGGGTGTCAAACTCCATTTCATCGAGGGCCGCATTAGCCGTATGGTTGCCCTAAAGGGGCCGGTTGTATCTTGGGTGCGATACATAAAAAGTGCTGGGTTCAAGAGTATGTTATGTACAGAGTGCAGTGTTGTGTAATATTATGTTTCATATACATATACATGCAGAACTGAGGTTTATGCTATGTACAGAGTGCAGGGTTCAGGAGTGTGTTGCATACAAAGTTCAGTGGTGTGCAGTGTACAGAATGCAGGGTATAGGGGTGCGCTATGCACAATGTGCAACACCAACTCCCTCACCGAAGCATCCTTGCTTCTCTCTTCTACCTTGCCTGGCTCTACAACCTCCCTTTGTACCTCCCTCCTTTTGGCTTTGTCTCACCTTGCAGGGAGCGGAAGCAGAGGGTGAAAGTTGGAGGTGGCAAAATGGAGTTCTGCCACATTCCGGCTGCAAAACTGGGTGCGAGGGCCACAGGACAAGGCCTGCAGGCTTGGTTTTGACATATGTGGTTTAGATCAAAGCATATTCATGTGCTAGAATGGCCCAGTCACAGTCCAGACTTAAATCCCATACTTCAATCCAATACTTTTTCAAGGCACTGTAGATAATCAAAAATTGTTTGAATTTGGTTTTTTAATGCTAAAGACCTCAAGAAGATTCAACCATTGTTACTTATAAGTCTCTTGCTTAGTCTTCTTCATTTAAAAGTCATCCTTGAGCTGCAGGCTAGGGTGAGATGATGTCATCATTCTGCTGCAGGCAGAAGGTAGCATTTTCCCAGTCTCCTCTCCCCCAGTGATCAAAATTCAACAATGTAACTTTGTAGCAAGTCACAAGGTGAGAGGTTGCAGCAGGGGCTGATCTGTGTCAGACAGGATTAAAAAACCGTGTCATCTCTGTCCTGGAATTAAATGGTGACCCCAGAAGATGCCAGATGAAAAATGACCACATCATTCTGGAAAGAGATGCAGAAAAAAGCAAGGAAGCCCCGAGTGGGTCCCACCCCAACTACTTCAGGGTCTCCCTTTACGTAGTCAAAAGCGGTCCGCTGATCACAAGTAATGATTATCACAAGCAAAGCTTGGATTTGGAAGCATGGCGAACAGTTATTGGTTAAGCAACTTTTCTAATTATTAGTCCTAGCATGCTGTGCCAGCTACCAAATCATGTTGCAACTTCAGCATACTGAATATTTCATAGAACACTAGCAGGTTTGGTGGGTAACGCATTCAACACTGAAGAGGCCTCTCTGTACAGTGCTGTGTATGTCCCTGACCATCTGCTGGGGTTACATAAGAGACTGGTCTCCGCAGCCCGGACATCGTCCTGTCCTGGAGATAATTCTCTGTGATAGTCTTTCTTTTCTCCGACACTCATATAACATACATCTGTTTATTCCAGGGAGACAGCCTCTTGTCTCTTCTTTTGCTAGCTTTCTTGGAGTCCATTTAGCCCAGCCTGCCATGTGATGGTACAGAGCTGCAGAACTTTGACCATGAACAGTCCACCAGTGGCCATGAATGTTCCCTCTGTGACCACGAATGTTCCACCAGTGACCATGAATGTTCTCCCTGTGACCATGAATGTTCCACCAGTGACCATGAATGTTCCACCAGTGACCATGAATGTACCACTAGTGACCAAGAACGTTCCACCAATGACCATGAATGTTCCACCAGTGACCGTGAATGTACCACTAGTGACCAAGAACGTTCCACCAGTGACCATGAATGTTCCACCACTGACCATGAATGTTCCCCCAGTGACCATGAATGTTCCCCCTGTGACCATGAATGTTTGTTCCACCAGTGACCATGAATGCACCACCAGTGACCAAGAATGTTACACCAGTGACCATGAATGTTCCACCACTGACCATGAATGTTCAACAAGTGACCATGAATGTTGCACCAGTGACCACCAGTGATCATGAATCTTCCACCACTGACCATGAATGTTCCCCCAGTGACCATGAATGTTCCCCCTGTGACCATGAATGTTCCACCAGTGACCAAGAATGTACCACTAGTGACCAAGAACGTTCCACCAGGGACCATGAATGTTCCACCAGTGACCATGAATGTACCACTAGTGACCAAGAACGTTCCACCAGTGACCATGAATGTTCCACCACTGACCATGAATGTTCCCCCAGTGACCATGAATGTTCCCCCAGTGACCATGAATGTTCTCCCTGTGACCATGAATGTTTGTTCCACCAGTGACCATGAATGCACCACCAGTGACCAAGAATGTTACACCAGTGACCATGAATGTTCCACCACTGACCATGAATGTTCAACAAGTGACCATAAATGTTGCACCAGTGACCACCAGTGATCATGAATGTTCCAAAAGTGACCATTAGTGTTCTAAGAATGACCATGAACCTTCCACCAGCCACCATGAATGTTCCTCCCCCGTGGCCATGAACATTCCATCAGTGACCGTGAATGTACCACCATTGACCATGAACGTTCAACAAGTGAGCATGAGTGTTTCAACAGTGACCATGAATGCTCCACAAGGAGGATCAGTGTTAGAATAGCAAATATTCATTCGCTGTTGTAACACACCTGGGTGGGCTAAGAGTGCACTCTCTGCTCCCCAACCCCATCCTATTTTGAAGCCTATTAGAGCCTCTGACTCTAATCAGTGCTTCAAAAAACACCCCCGCCGTTGTAATTCAGGCATCCAGCGTCCTGAAAGGGGCCAGATGCATGCATAGGGGGCAGGGGCAGAGTTGATAGGCCCCACAATGGATGGGCCGCCCCTGGACCACAAGTGTTTACAACAGTGACCATGAACGTTCAATCAGTGAGAAAGTTCATTCATGATCACTGTGGAACATTTATGGTCAGTGGTAGAGCTGCACGATTAATCGTTAAAAAATTGCGATCTCGATTCAACCCCCCTCACGATCTTAATACAGCATTTCCTGGATTCAGTGCAGAGAGTTCTCTGTTCACTGCTGACAGCTGTAAAAAAACAGTAAAAATAGACAGCCTTCACAACATTGTCAGCGCTGGGAGATAACTATAAACAAAGTATCTTTTAGATCAAAGGAATGAACTTCAGTCTGTAAATGAGATCAGTTTAACCACTTAAAGACTAAACCTTTTTCTGACACTTGTTGCTTACAAGTTAAAATCAGTATTTTTTGCTAGGAAATTTCTTAGAACCTCCAAACATTATATATATATATTTTTAGCAGAGACCCTAGAGAATAAAATGGCGGTTTTTTATATCACACTGTATTTGCACAGCACTCTTTCAAACTGAATTTTTTTAGAAAAAATACACTTTAATGAATTTAAAAAAAATACACAGTAAAGTTAGCCCAATTTTTTTGTATAATGTGAAAGATGATGTTACGCCACGAGAATTGTGATCTTTATTCTAAGCAAAAAAATCTATATTCTCATTTTAGCCAGAATTGTGAAGCTCTAGTCAGTGGCAGAAGATTATTTGTCACCGTTTGAATTACTCATGGTCACTGATGAAACATTCATGGTCACTGTTGGAAAACTCATGGTCCCTCTGGTGGACTGTTCATGGTCACTGGTGGAAAATTCATGCTCATTCTTGGAACACTCACGGTCACTTTTGGAACATTCATGGTCACTGGTGGTCACTGCTGGAAGGTTCATGGGTATGGTGACCATGGGTGCACCACCAATGATCATGAATGTTCCAAAATACAACATGAGTGTCCCAAGTATGATCATGAATTTTCGACCAGTGACTATGAATATTACACCAAGGACTGTGAGCTTTCCAACAGTGACCATGAACCTTCCACCAGTGGCTATATGAACAATCCACCAGGGACTATGAGCTTTCCAGCAGTGACCATGAACCTTCCACCAGTGACTATATGAACAATCCACCAGGGACTATGAGCTTTCCAACAGTGACCATGAACCTTCCACTAGTGACTATGAACATTCCACTAGGAACCATGAACCTTCCACCAGTGACTATATGAACAATCCACCAGGGACTATGAGCTTTCCAACAGTGACCATGAACCTTCCACCAGTGACTATATGAACATTCCACCAGGGACCATGAGCTTTCCAACATTGACCATGAACCTTCCACTAGTGACTATGAACCTTCCACCAGTGACTATATGAACAATCCACCAGGGACTATGAGCTTTCCAACAGTGACCATGAACCTTCCACCAGTGACTATATGAACATTCCACCAGGGACCATGAGCTTTCTAACATTGACCATGAACCTTCCACTAGTGACTATGAACATTCCACCAGAGACTATGAGCTTTCCAACAGTTACCATGAACCTTCCACCAGTGACTATATGAACATTCCACCAGGGACTATGAGCTTTCCAACAGTGACCATGAACCTTCCACTAGTGACTATGAACATTCCACCAGGGACTATGTGCTTTCCAACAGTGGCCATGAACCTTCCACCAGTGACTATGAACATTCCACCAGGGACTATGAGCTTTCCAACAGTGACCATGAACCTTCCACTAGTGACTATGAACATTCCACCAGTGGCTATATGAACAATCCACCAGGGACTATGAGCTTTCCAACAGTGACCATGAACCTTCCACCAGTGACTATGAACATTCCACTAGGGACCATGAACCTTCCACCAGTGACTATATGAACAATGCACCAGGGACTATGAGCTTTCCAACAGTGACCACGAACCTTCCACCAGTGACTATATGAACATTCCACCAGGGACCATGAGCTTTCCAACATTGACCATGAACCTTCCACTAGTGACTATGAACCTTCCACCAGTGACTATATGAACAATCCACCAGGGACTATGAGCTTTCCAACAGTGACCATGAACCTTCCACCAGTGACTATATGAACATTCCACCAGGGACCATGAGCTTTCTAACATTGACCATGAACCTTCCACTAGTGACTATGAACATTCCACCAGAGACTATGAGCTTTCCAACAGTTACCATGAACCTTCCACCAGTGACTATATGAACATTCCACCAGGGACTATGAGCTTTCCAACAGTGACCATGAACCTTCCACTAGTGACTATGAACATTCCACCAGGGACTATGTGCTTTCCAACAGTGGCCATGAACCTTCCACCAGTGACTATGAACATTCCACCAGGGACTATGAGCTTTCCAACAGTGACCATGAACCTTCCACTAGTGACTATGAACATTCCACCAGTGGCTATATGAACAATCCACCAGGGACTATGAGCTTTCCAACAGTGACCATGAACCTTCCACCAGTGACTATGAACATTCCACTAGGGACCATGAACCTTCCACCAGTGACTATATGAACAATGCACCAGGGACTATGAGCTTTCCAACAGTGACCACGAACCTTCCACCAGTGACTATATGAACATTCCACCAGGGACCATGAGCTTTCCAACATTGACCATGAACCTTCCACTAGTGACTATGAACCTTCCACCAGTGACTATATGAACAATCCACCAGGGACTATGAGCTTTCCAACAGTGACCATGAACCTTCCACCAGTGACTATATGAACATTCCACCAGGGACCATGAGCTTTCCAACATTGACCATGAACCTTCCACTAGTGACTATGAACATTCCACCAGAGACTATGAGCTTTCCAACAGTGACCATGAACCTTCCACTAGTGACTATGAACATTCCACCAGAGACTATGAGCTTTCCAACAGTGACCATGAACCTTCCACCAGTGACTATGAACATTCCACCAGGGACTATGAGTTTTCCAACAGTGACCATGAACCTTCCACTAGTGACTATGAACATTCCACTAGGGACCATGAGCTTTCCAATAGTGGCCATGAATGTTAAACCAGTGACCATAAGTGTTTCACCAGCGACAATTAATGTTCCACCAGTGACCACGAATGTTCCACTAGTTCCCTGTCACTCTTTTACACAGAGGGGTTGATTTACTACAGCTGGAGAGTGCAAAATCTGGTGCAGCTCTTCATAGAAACCATTTTTTTGTCAAACCTTCGAATCGAAGAAGCTGAAGTTAGAAGCTGATTGGCTACCATGCACTGCAGCACCAGATTTTGCACCTTCCAGTTTTAGTATTACCTCCAGGACAAGGTTCTCTGTAGTTGCCATATAGAATGTAAGTTTGTCACTGTTTAATGAATAGATAATCCCCTCCATCATCTTGGATACCTAGCAGCATCTTACAGAATTTGCAGGACTGTGCAGATCAGCCTTTTTGAACCTTTTACCCCAGGGGAACCCCTAAAATAATTTTCAGGTCTCTGGGAACTCTTATTAATATCACTTTATTGGGGTCAATGGGAAAGATGTCCCTCACATTGGGGATCAGTGGGAAAATGCTCCTCTTTCTAGAGAGCTAAAAAGAATATTGGTGTCATGCTGTTGGCTTTGCCCGGTACCAGGGCCCGATTAACATAGGGGCTATTGGAGCTGCAGCTCCAGGCCCCTTCCTTAAAGCGGAGTTCCACCCAGAATTTTTTTTTTTTTGGCATCCGCTCTTTTAATACTAAATAGATGAACATTTTGTTTCCTTACTTTCAAACCGCCTAGTAATTCCATGTATTTTTTACTCACAATTTAGTTTCTCTCACTGCTGGACTTTTTAGGTGAGGGCATCTGAAGCCCATCCGTAGTCTCCTGGCATCCCTTCCTGAAAGAAGTGCATGGTGGGCAACCATCATGCTCTCCTTGATCTCGATCCGCCTTAAATTGCGTCATTTCCTGTCTGGAAATAATACGATTTTACAGCACAGGGAAGCCCACTGACTCCTGGGAAATGATGAGTCGCATCTCCCAGGAGGCCAGACGAAGCAGGAAGTGAGGAGCCTCTGACCTAAAAGGGGCAGATTACAGAGACCACCTAGCAACAAGCGACTTAGGGTGAGAATACATTTTTTTTTCCTTCAAAGGTAAGTCTATATAGGCAAAGGACTTAAATGATGTAAAAAAAAAATTCTGGGTGGAACTCCGCTTTAAGATAGGCCCAGCCCAGTAGTGTGAGCGAGTCACTAATGCTGCCCAGCCCTGCTCTGTGTACAGTGTAGACATGATATGTAAAATTTTCTCTCACCCTCCTCTATTTCTCACCCCCCTCTCTATTTAAATTCATTTGTTTCAATATTTAATTTGTTTTACCAAAAATTGTTTGCATTTTCGTTGTATTTATTTCCATAAAAAGGGCCAACAAAATCCACAGCACCAGGTCCACAATGCTCTTAACCCGGCCCTGCCCGGTACTATGGAGGCATATGGCATCAGACAGGGGCATTGCTAGGGGGTGGCTATTGGGGCTACAGCCCAGAGTCTGGGGCCTATAGCCCCGAGTCTCTTACCGGGTGGGTGCAGTTCTGCAATTTGCAGGTATGCCTCGGTCCAGAATGCAGGAGGCAGGGGCAGACTGAGCCGTAGTAGCACGGGCCTAGGCTCGGCCCTCGCCTCCACCTGATGTATGGGGAGGCTCTCTGGGTACCCTGATGTATGGGGAGGAACTCTGGGGACACTGATATATGGGGAGGTTCTCTGGGGACCCTGATGTATAGGGGTGTTTTCTGGGGACCCTGATGTAAGGTGGGGCTTTCTGTGGACCCTGATGTAAGGAAGGGGCTGTCTGTGGACCCTGATGTAAGGAAGGGGCTCTCTGTGGACCCTGATGTAAGGAAGGGGCTCTCTGGGGACTTGAATGTAAAGAAGGGGCTCTCTGGGGACCCTGATGTAAGGAAGGGCCTCTCTGGGGACCCTGATGTAAGGAAGGGCCTCTCTGGGGACCCTGTTGTAAGGAAGGGACTCTCTGTGGACCCCGATGTAAGGAAGAGGCTCTCTGTGGACCCTGATGTAAGGAAGGGGCTCTCTGGGGACTCAAATGTAAAGAAGGGGCTCTCTGGGGACCCTGATGTAAGGAAGGGCCTCTCTGGGGACCCTGTTGTAAGGAAGGGACTCTCTGGGGACCCAGATGTAAGGAAGGGGCCCTCTGCGGACACTGATGTAAATGTGGGGCTCTCTGGGGACCCTGATGTAAGGGGGATCCGCACTCAGAAATGTAACAATGTATATATATATATATACACACACGGGCAAACATGTATGTTATATACATGTGTATGCCCGCTCAAGCATATGACTCTACTTTGCTGCTATGGGCTCTAGCCCCAGATCTTTTGTAGACCTAGCAACGCCCCTGGCATCAGATGAGAGGTCAATGGGCCACAGCTCAAGCAAACCCCTAGCTACATCTGGAGGAACCCTGCGATTCCGCTGAACCCTTATTGAGAAGGGCTGATATAGGCTGTATAAGTCACTTAAATCTGTAAAGTAACGATATTTGGAGGTCAGGAAGCCAAATAAATAATCTCAATCGCTAAATCTGCTCACTCTTTTCCACCAAAAACAACTTTCACCACTGACATCCACATCACTGCATCCCCCACATGCATGGAAATGTTTTCACTTTCTCGGAAGGAGTCCCAGCCTTCCGATTCTTCACTAAACTAATAACTGGTTACAGGTCCAACTTTTCTTATCACGGCATTGAGCATCAACCCAACCCCCACCCCCACGCAGATCCATCCTGTACACTGCTTTGTGTTCTATTTGCAGGTTGTGTTAGGCCCCTTTCACACTGGGGTGTTATTACAGCGGCATAGCGCTAAAATTACCGCTGTAATAACGCTTTAAAAATTATATTCATGCATCTCAGTGGATGCTTTCTGACTGTGGCGTTGCGCTAGCGCGGCGCTGAAGAAAATCACGCAAGCATGATTTTTTCAGGAATGTGGGGAGCGCCCCTCCACCGCCCCTGCCATTAGATTGAATGGGCAGCGCTCCCGTAGCGGCTGTACACCGCTCTGGGAGCGCCGGCACTTTTAACCCCTGTTTAACCCCTTGTGGGGGGGAGGTTAAAAGTGCCGTGCTGCCACCCGAATAGCAGCGCCATAGCGCTGCTATTACAGCGGTAGATCGCCGCTAAATTAGCGGCGGTTTACCGCTGAAGCTCGGGTGGTCCCAGTGTATAAGGGGCCTTATTGATATTATGTTGCACTGTGTTGCTTTGTTATGTTATATTATATTAAGTTATGTTACATTATGTTACTTTGTATCTTGCTGTATCTCTGCTTTATTCTCACAATGAGACTCATTTATCAAAATGTCTTTAACCCCTACAGATATTGCCGAAGTACGGCTCCAGCGCGGATCTGAAATGCCGGGACGACATCCATGGACGTCGTCCCCTGTGCACGCCCCCGGCGCGCACCACGTGGGTCGGGCGCGTGGGTGGGTCGGGCGTCCGCTCGAGACCCACGATCGCCTGACAGAGCTGCAGAACGGGGAACCGCCGTTGTAAACACGGCGGTTCTCCGTTCTGTGACAGGGGACATAACAGATCTACTGATCCCTGTCACTGGAATCAGTTAGATCTGTTATGTCCCGGCCAGCCCCGCCCCCCCACAGTTAGAACACACCCACAGTTAACCCCTTCACTGCCCCCTGCAGGTTAACCCCTTCAGTGCCAATGACATTTACACAGTAATCAGTGGATATTTAAATTTTTGATCGCTCTATAAACGTCATTGGTCCCAAAAATGTGTAAAAAATGTCCGACATTTCTGCTGCAATATCGCAGTCCCGATAAAAATCGCAGATCGCCGCCATTACTAGTAAAAAAAATAAAAAATAATAAAAACGCCATAAATCAATTCCCATAGTTTGTAGACGCGATAACTTTTGCGCAAACCAATCAATATACGCCGATTGCGATTTTTTTTTACCAAAAATATGTAGAAGAATATATATCGGCCAAAACTGATGAATCATTTTTTTACATTTTTTTAATAATAATTTGTACTTTAGCAAAAAGTAAAAAATATTGTTCTTTTTTGCAAAATTGTCGCTCATTTTTTGTTTATAGCGGCGATCAGAAATGACGTAGAGGTGATCAAATGCCACCAAAAGAAAGCTCTATTTGTGGGGAAAAAAAGACGCAAATTTTATTTGGGTGCAACGTCGCACGACCGCCCAATTGTCATTCAAAATGCGACAGCGCTGAAAGCCAAAAATTGGTCTGGGCAGGAGGGGGGTTTAAGTGCCCAGTAAGGAAGTGGTTAAAAAAGAATTGCTTGAACAGAGCGCCACCACCCAAAAGGTTCACTCTCTGGTCTTCATTTTGCAGTGCAGATTTTTATTCTGACCTGACATGAGAACCTACTTTCTTTAACCACTTCAGCCCCGGAAGGATTTACCCCCTTCCTGATCAGATCACTTGTTGCGATTCGGCACTGCGTCGCTTTAACTGACAATTGCGCAGTCGTGCGACGTTGTACCCGAACAAAATTGACGTCCTTTTTTTCCCCACAAATAGAGCTTTCTTTTGGTGGTATTTCATCACCTCTGCGTTTTTTTTTTTTTTTGTGCTATAAACAAAAAAAAAGCGACAATTTAAAAAAACATATATATATTTTACGTTTTGCTATAACACATATCCAAAACCAAAAAAAACAAATTTATTCATCAGTTTAGGCCGATATAAATTCTTCTACATATTTGTGGTTTGCGCAAAAGTTGCCGCGTTTGCAATCTATGAAAATTGATTTATGGCGTTTTTACTATTTTTTTTTTTACTAGTAATGGCGGCGATCTGCGATTTTTATCGGGACCGCGACATCGCCGTGGACAGATCGTGCATTTTTGACACTTTATTGGGACCATTGACATTTATACAGCGATCAGAGCTAAAAATAGACACTGATTACTGCATAAATGTCATTGGCATGGAAGGGGTTAACCTGTAGGGGTGATCAAGGGGTTAACTGTGTTCCCTAGGCGTGTTCTAACTGTATAGGAGATGGGCTGGCAGGGATATGACAGATCTAACTGATCCCGAGTACAGGCATTAGTAGATGACTGTCATGCCGCCTGTCAGAACGGGGAACCGCCATGTTTACATCAGCGATTCCCCATTCCTCCTCTGTAGTAGGTGATCGCGGGTCGCCGGCAGACATCAAGTCCGCCCGACCCGCAGCCCATTCACGGGGTGTGCTGCGGGCACAAGAGTGTGCCGCCCGCAACTGCGGCTGCGCAGATCACCGTTTATACACGGCGTTCTGCGCGCCGTATATCCACGCGATACGGTCGGCAAGTGGTTTTAAAGCTGAACTCCGGAGAATAAAAGATTCACCCTGGCACAGGATCCCCGTCCCCACTGCAAGGGTTAACTGCTAGTTTTAACCCAGAATTGATGAATAAGGTGATATCCTTACCCTATTCCTTTGCTCCCTCGGCAGCCAGAGCTCTCCTCTGCTGTCTGATGCTCCCGGGCTGTGGGTGGGCTCTCTGCGTCCTTCTGTACAATGCAGGGCTGCTGGTCCTACACTGTATGGGATGACAACAGAGAGGTGCAAGTCTGCATAACTGGGGAATAAGATCGCTCTATTGATCATCAAGGAGGTAACCCTTGTAGGGGGAAGGGTAAAGAATACCCCCCCCCCCCCCCAGAGTTCAGCTTTAACCACTTCAGCCCCAGAAGGATT
Organism: Glandirana rugosa; assembly: GCA_018402905.1. Classification (NCBI taxonomy): domain Eukaryota; kingdom Metazoa; phylum Chordata; class Amphibia; order Anura; family Ranidae; genus Glandirana; species Glandirana rugosa. The sequence continues at coordinate 1,105,532 of BLSH010310128.1, forward strand.
TCCCACGTTAGGACCAGAGCACTTTTTGTGATTCAGCACTGCGTCGCTTTAACTGACAATTGCGCGGTCGTGCGAAGTTGTACCCAAACGAAATTTGCATCCCTTTTTTCCCCCACAAACAGAGCTTATACGACTATAGGCGGCGATTTGCGGGACAGAGCCACGCTGTCGCCGCTTATGGTCGTACGGCGGTCGGCAACTGGATAAAGCGTAAATCCACTTTTGCTGAGAAAAAAAACATTCCCCTCTGGGTGATCTCTGTACATTGCAAGGATTATAACAAACTTTGTTTGCAGATTCCTACCTTGTGTTATTCTGAAGAAATCCCTGTGTGTTTCTCTGTGCTGAGTGGGTCTAATGGGAGGGGTTTCATAATTAACTGTCAGGTGTGGCAGCTGCAGGGCCCTAATGAGGAAATCTGCTGGGCCTGCATCCCTTTAGACGTGTTCCTATTGAAAGTATCTCTCCAAAAATGACATTTTTGTTGCAGGGGATGCCTGATATCTGACTTTTATCTTAGTGCAGACTTATGGGAAAATTGGTGAGCCAATCACAAGCAAGGAATGATGTTTCTGGGGAGTGGTCAGTACATACTTTGTGTACAGAACTCCGGGTAGCCATATTTCACTGCATTTTCAGAAAATTACAGTGGCTGCAGATTGAAAAGGAAAGGTAATTTTTAATAGCATTCAATTATAATATGACTTGTGCTGCGATTATATGCGCTATATTATTTTTTCTTTATTTGCTATTTTTTTTCTCAAAAAAGTGGAGTTAACCTTTAATTATTTCTCCTTTTTATTTCTCTGACTTCTTGCACATTTCTTGCTCACCGTCCTTCCCACCTACTTCTTATACAGTAAAACCTTGGATTGCTAGGATTATTCATTCTGGCGACATTGCTTGTAATCCAAAGCACTTGTATATCAAAGCGAATTTCCCCATAAGAAATGATGGAAACTCAGATGATTCGCTCCACGACCATTTATTCAGAAGTCTTTCGGTTTATAGTCCATATAAAACGATTATAGCAATGTGATTGGTTGTGTAACCATAAATTGTCCATCCACCAATGGCCGCCTCCACAAGGGGATTAGAAGCAAAATCCAGCAGGACCTACAGAGAATAAAAGAGAAGAGGGCGCCTCTAAGTGTAGCAATGTGGTTACATTTAACCACTTCAGCCCCGGAAGGATTTCACACTTTAGGACCAGAGCCCTTTTTGCGATTCGGCACTGCGTCGCTTTAACTGACAATTGTGCGGTCGTGCAACGTTGTACCCAAACAAAATTTGTGTCCTTTTTTCCCCACAGAGCTTTCTTTTGGTGGTATTTGATCACCGCTGCGTCATTTCTGATCTCCGCTATAAACAAAAGAAGAGCGACAATTTTGCAAAAAAACCCAAATTTCTTACTTTTTGCTAAAATACAAATCCAAAAAAAAAAATCCAAAAAAATATTTTTTTTCATCGGTTTTGGCCGATTTATATTCTTCCTCATATCTGTGATAAAAAAAAAACGCAATCGGCGTTTATTGATTGGTTTGCGCAAAAGTTGCCGCGTTTACGGATGATGAGAATTCATTTCTGGGGTTTTTATTTTTTTTTATTTTTTACTAGTAATAGCGGCGATCTGCGATTTTTAGCGGTACTGCGATATTGCAGCGGACATGTCGGACCATTTTGACACTTTTTTGGGACCATTGGCATTTATACAGCGATCAGTGCTATAAAAATGCACTGATTACTGTGTAAATGCCATTTGGCAGTGAAGGGGTTAACCTGCAGGGGGCGCTCTAAGGGTTAACTGTGTTCCCTGGGCGTGTTCTAACTGTGGGGGGACTGCCCTAGCAGGGGAAGGGAAGTGATCACAGCTTCCATGTAGAGGAAGGCTGTGATCACAGCCCTTCCCCCCTCACAGAACGGAGGTCCGTGTTTACTTACACGGAGCTCCGTTCTTTCACTCCGGGGGGGCATCGCGGGTAGCCGGCGGCGATCGAGGCCGCCGCACCCGCTCCCTGGCCCTCCCCGAACACAGTGTCGCAGCCGCCGTCAGATGATG
>BLSH010310128.1:1111743-1129929 GCA_018402905.1 Glandirana rugosa
TCCCGTTTGGTCACTTTGCGAACAACTAACCGACGGGACGTCGATAAGTTGTACGCACTAGTTTATGGTCTTGGGCTTGCAAAAAACTTTGCAAGCCCAGGGCCTGTGGGGTTTCAAGCCATGCCTGGGCTTGCAATGTCAGGCCCAAGCGAGTTGTGATGATTGCTAGACTAATAGCATGCTAGCGGAGCTTTAGCCCTAAAAAGTCCAACACACATACCGATATTCTGATTTTGATCTAACTTTCAACGACGGTTTTACTTGTGACGTGTCCTCTCTTACTTCGAAGTCCGTGTCGCGGGGGGGGGGGGGAAGTATAAGTGTGAAGATTTTTTCAGTTGTTTTGGGGGGGCGCTGTGCCTGAAGCTTCATTCTCTCCTGTGCAGTGTTCATTTTGGCAGCAACTTTCAATCTAGTTTTAGTCTTATAGCCATACACACAACCTGAAAAATCCCGATTTCGAGGCGATCGTACGATAATCAGATCGTTAGTAGTGTTGAGCGAACCCGGACTGTAACGTTCGGGTCCGTACCGAACTTTGGGGTGTCCGGGACCCGAACGTTTCAAAAAACGTTCGGGTTCTGGTATTTGATCACGCATGTTGAATAGCTGCAGGGCAGCCAATCAACAAGCGTTTCACTGGTTTGCCCTTAGAATCCATCACAGCCATGCCTACTAATGGCATGGCTGTGATTGGCCAGTGCATCATGTGACCCAGCCTCTATATGAGGCTGGAGTCACGGTGCTGCATGTCACATGCTCTTGGGTTAGTGTAGGGAGAGGATGCTGCCGGCGTTTTTGTGAGGGACAGATAGCAGACATTTTAACATCTGATCCTGCATCCTGAGATTACTACTGCTGTTGCTCTGAGGGACAGATTGCAGAAATTTGAGATTTCACATACTGCTGCTTTGAGTGACAGATTGCAGATCAAACCCTGCCTAACACAACGATCGCTACGAACGTACACAACGATCAGATTGTGGGAGTAATTTGAGATTTCACATACTGCTGCCTTGAGCGATCTGACTGCACTAGGTAGAGGCTTCTGCTTAGAGGGACAGATTCTTGTTCCAAAACCATTGCCTACTCCTATAGGGCCAGCTGTTGCTGTAAGTGACACATTATTGTTCAAAAATGATCTCCTAGTTTATTTGATTTTAATTTATTTTCCCTATCCCCATTTTTTTGTAGGGCACTTGCCCAACTCTTACCCCCATTTTACTTCCTTTTGCAGCCCTCTAGCACTTGCCAGGACTTTGTTACAGCCATTTTTGTGCCTAAAAGTTCGGGTCCCCATTGACTTCAATGGCGTTCGGGGTCCGGGATAACGTTCGGTGCCAAACCCGGACTTTTTCCCAAAGTGCATCCGGACCCTCCGAACCTGAACGTCCAGGTGTTCGCTCAACTCTATACGTTAGTACACAGCTTTTAAGAGCCGATTATGTCAGTTCATTCGATATTATTTAATCGGAAAATCCCATACCGCATCGTACGATCTTCATTTAATCAGCGAAGTTGTCGTCCGAAAATACAATACAAATTCACTACAACCCATCCTATCACTTCCGATTTTTTATTCTGTCGTACGAGAATTTTCGCGACTTTAGTAAACTCTTCCGATTCGATCTGAGATTAGCATGCAAAAAAACAAAAACGCAAAATCCGTCGTCCGATTTTCGGATCGTGTGCATTAGTCTTAGGACTAAAATGGCATTTTAGTTTTAGTCCCATTTTAGTCTTCTGCAAGTGGTTTAGTTTTAGTCATATTTAGGCGACTAAAATCATTTTTGTCGACTAAGGCCTCATACACACGGACGTTTTTTACCGCCACGTTTTTCAGTGTTTTTTGCAGCTCTCCGTGTTATTCAACGGCCCCATACAAACGCTGACGTTTTTGAGCTGTAGAGGGCGTCGGCGTTCTTAACCACTTCAGCCCCGGAAGGATTTCACAATGCCCTTTTTGCGATTTGGCACTGCGTCGCTTTAACTGACAATTGCGCGGTCGTGCGACGTTGTACCCAAACAAAATTTGTGTCCTTTTTTTCCAACAAATAGAGCTTTCTTTTGGTGGTATTTGATCACCGCTGCGTCATTTCTGATCACCGCTATAAACAAAAAATGAGCGACAATTTTGCAAAAAAACCCAAATTTCTTACTTTTTGCTAAAAAAAATATAAAAAAACATTTTTTTCAACGGTTTTGGACGATTTTATATTCTTCCTCATATTTGTGATTAAAAAAATCGCAATCGGCGATTATTGATTGCGCAAAAGTTGCCGCGTTTACGGATGATGAGAATTAATTTTTGGGGTTTTTATTTATTTATTTATTTTTTTACAAGTAATGCCGGCGATCTGCGATTTTTAGCGGTACTGCGATATTGGGACGGACATGTCGGACCATTTAGACACTTTTTTTTGGACCATTGGCATTTATACAGCGATTAGTGCTATAAAAATGCACTGTTATTGTGTAAATGCCATTGGCAGTGAAGGGGTTAACCTGGGGGGCACTCTAAGAGTTAACTGTGTTCCCTGGGCGTTCTAACTGTGGGGGGACTGCCCTAGCAGGGGAAGGGGAGTGATCACAGCTTCCATATAGAGGAAGGCTGTGATCACAGCCCTTCCCCCCTCACAGAACGGAGATCCGTGTTTACAATCACGGACCTACGTTCTTTCACTCCGGGGGGGGGGGCATCACGGGTAGCCGGCGGAGATCGAGTCCGCCGCACCCGCTCCCTGGTCCCCCCCCCCGACACAGTGAGCGCGCGAGCGCGCCTCCGGCGGCACGCGCGCTCGCAGTGCTCGATCTCGCAGCCACCATCATATGATGGCGTTTTGCGATATCGAACCACCTTGTCGCCGTCAACCTGCGGTTGGCGGTCGCAAGTGGTTAAGCTGTAAATCTAACGCAGGACCCATGCATTCCGAGGCTGTAGTGTTAAGCCTCGTACACGCGGTTCGACGATCGTACGACCGAACGGCCCAAATCGTATGTTGGCTGTTGTATCTAGCATACTGATATGCACAAAACGATCGTACGACCAAACCGAACGTAGTGACGTTATGAACGTATAAAGAGAATGTTCAGGTGCATGTAATTAGCTTCCGGCCCTTCCTGACTTCTGAGCATGCGTGTTTTGCACAATACAACTTGTTGGACCAACTTCTCTGTACACACGGTACAACGGTCGTACGACCACTTGTTGGTACTACCAAAGTTTTCTAGTCTACTCATACAACTCCTGTTGTACGACCGTCATACACCGGCTGTTCTATTTGCGCATACTAACGGTCGATTTAGCATACAACGGTCGTTCGTACGACTTGTTGTATACGATCGACGACCCGTGTGTACGAGGCATTAGAGTGTTCTTGATGCTGAACCGGAAAACGCTCACTAACGCACATTAATGCCGTAGCGGCGTTAACCGGCGTTTTCGGGTTCAAAAACAGCAGAGAAGTTTTTTTTTTAAACAAAGCGCGACATAGCGCTGATGCTCATTAATGCAGATGCAAAACGCTGACGAAATCGCGTTTTCTACACCGATTTTTTCCTGACATCGGCCCCCAAGTTTTTGTTAATACGCCCGTGTGTATGAGGCCTAAAACTCATTTTAGTCGTGTAAAATCAAATGGGTGTAGTTAAATTGTAATTCATTATCTAACCTCTACAGCCCCGGAAGGATTTCCCCCTTTAGGACCAGAGCACTTTTTGCGATTCGGCACTGCGTCGCTTTAACTGACAATTGCGCGGTCGTGCGGCGTTGTACCCAAACAAAATTTGCATCCTTTTTTTCCCGCAAATAGAGCTTTCTTTTGGTGGTATTTGATTTCCTCTGCATCATTTCTGATCACCGCTATAAACAAAAGAGGATCGACAATTTTGCAAAAAAAAAACTATTTTTCTTACTTTTTGCTAAAATACAAATCCAAAAAAAAAATATAAAAAAACATTTTTTTTTCTTCAGTTTCAGCCGATTTATATTCTTATTTTGGTAAAAAAAATCGCAATCGGCGTTTATTGATTGGTTTGCGCAAAAGTTGCCGCGTTTACGAATGATGAGAATTCATTTATGGGGTTTTTAATTTTTTTTAAATATCTTACTAGTAATGGCGGCGATCTGCGATTTTTAGCAGTACTGCGATATTGCTGCGGACACGTCGGACCATTTTGACACTTTTTTGGGACCAATGACACTTATACAGCGATCAGTGCTATAAAAATGCACTGATTACTGTGAAAATGCCATTGGCAGTGAAGGGGTTAACCTGGAGGGGGCGCTCTAAGGGTTAACTGTGTTCCCTCAGTGTGTTCTAACTGTATGGCGGCTGGGCCTGGCAGGGGGAGGGGAGTGATCACGGCTCCCATATACAGGAAGCCTGTGATCTCAGCCCTTCCCCCTCTATGAGAACGGAGATCCGTGTTTACATACACCGACCTCCGTTCTCTCACTCCGAGGGGGGGGGGTGATTGCGGGTAGCCGGCGGCGATTGAGTCTGCCCTACCTGCTCCCTGGCCCCCCGGAACACAGTGAGCGTGCGACAGCGCCTACGGCGGCGTGGACGCGCGCTCACAATACTCGTTATCGCGCCGTCAGGTGACGGCGGTTCGCAATAATGAACCACTTTGCGCCGGGCGGTCGGCAAGTGGTTAAGCATTTCTCTGCAATTTCCAGCCTCATTATATACAGCTGGAGTGAAAAATCGAATCTGTCATTATTTATGGTATTGAGGTATAAACATGCACTACAGACCGGTACTCATTTTGACGTCAAATTTCAATTTAGTTTTAGTCTTAAGTCTCGTACACACAAGCCAATGGTTGGTCAACTGAATGTCCAACTTTGTTTTGGCTGTTGGTGGTTGGGTCTAGCGTACTGACGGTAGTCAAGTAATCGGCCAGCAAAGCCGAACGTAGTGACGTGTTACGAGCGTATAACGAGGAAGTTCAGGTGAATGTGATTTGTGAATTAGGAACACAGGTTACACCACCGAACACCTCCTGGATTCAGAGCATGCGAGTTTGTACTTCCAACTTTTGGTTGGCCAACTTCTGTACACACGAGCCAACAATTGGCCAATAAAAGTTTTCTAGTCTCGTCGTCCAATGACGATTGGAAATCGGCTGTAGAATCGTACGTACACGCGACCGGATTTTTGGCTGTTGGATGACCGTTGTTGACCGATAGGGTTGCCACCTCATCCCTTTAAACCTGAACACATATGAATTACACAGGTTGTTCTGTGGCTGATTAAGGTGATAATTAAACTCACTTGGTGCCCCATCTGCATTCAATTAGCCTCAGAACAACAACCTGTGTAATTCATATGTGTTCGGGTTTAAAGGGATGAGGTGGCAACCCTATTGACCGATAATTGGACCGTATGTTTTAGTCGTATTTTAGTAGACTAAAATAGTGGGCGGCACAGTGGCACAGTGGTTGGGCGGCACAGCTGTGTAGTGGATATCACTTTCGCCTGGCAGCAAAAGGGTCGATGGTTCGAATCCCGACCACAACACTACCTGCCTGGAGTTTGCATGTTCTCCCTGTGCCTGCGTGGGTTTCCTCCGGGTACTCCGGTTTCCTCCCACACTCCAAAGGCATGCTAGTAGGTTAATTGGCCCTGTATGAATGTGAGTTAGGGCCTTAGATTGTAAGCTCCTTGAGGGTAGGGACTAGAGTTGCCACCTCATCCCTTTAAACCCTAACACATATGAATTACACAGATTATGAGGCTAATTTAATGCAGATAAGGCACCAAGTGAGTTTAATTACCACCTTAATCAGCCACTGAACCTGTGTAATTAGTATGTGTTCGGGTTTAAAGGGATGAGGTGGCAACTCTAGTAGGGACTGATGTGAATGTACAATGTATATGTAAAGGGCTGCGTAAATTGACGGCGCTATATAAGTACCTGAAATAAATATTAAGTTAGTCAACTAAAATGTTTTAGTCAACGAAATGAAAACTGCTCCTGTGCAGATGTGACGGTGTGCGACAAAAGAATTACCCCCCTTTTTTTTTTAATTGCTCCCCCTCAAAACACTCAGTACGTTGCAGGTCAGTAGTGGTGCCCAGAAATGAAAATTCCTGCGCCGAAACCAAACCTGAAATTGACAGTTTTTAACCACTTCAGCCCCAGAAGGATTTACTCCCTTAATGACCAGACCAATTTTTTTTTTGCGATACGGCACTGCGTCGCTTTAACTGACAATTGCGCGGTCGTGCGACGCTGTACCCAAACGACGTCAACGTCCTTTTTTCCCCTCAAATAGAGCAGCCGACAAATCTGCAGCAACTGTGTGATGTCATCATTGTCACTATGGAGCAAAATCTCTGAGGAACGTTCCCAGCACCTTGTTGTATCGATGCCACCAAGAATAAAGACCAAAGGGGGTCCAACCCGCTACTAGCAAGGTGTACCTAATAAAGTGGCCGGGAAGTGTGTATATACTTTTTATAAATAATTGTATTATATTAAACGTAATTAATAACTTGAATTTAAATGAATACGAATTCATTGTCGGCCATTAGCGGCACTTTTTAAAGCGGTCTTAAAAATCCGGCTTGCTGCATTTTGGTGCATATTTGGTCAGCACCTCCATATTGAAATGCATTGAAAATGCAGCAAAAATGCACCCATTTTGTGTTTTGTATGCATTTTTTTAAGTTACATGACCCATGAAAAACACATCATAAGCACAGTAAAAAACGCGGCAAAAGCAGCCATTATTGGCATCTTTTTTGCTTTCGGCACAACGTACTATTTTCGGGTGATAATTTTCAGTGGCCGAAATTTTGGTGCATCACTACTGGCCAGGCAGGAAACCTGTTTTTTTTAGCGCTGCAGTGCCCTCGTTGACAGTCAATGCGGCTTTGTAATTGTGCGACATCAGGTGCAACTTTGAAGACATCAGTGCGGCTTCATGTTCAAGTCGCACCCAAAATCACCAAAAGTAGCGCAGAAGCTATTTTTTTTTCAAACAGATATAGCACCGCAAAGCCGGTGTTGCATCAATTTGAACATGGCCACTGCCGAAAATAGGATGCGACTTGTCGCGTGATTTGACCTGTCAATCTGAGCGAAGGCTTAGGGCCCTTTCACACTGCTCTGTAGCAAAACCGCAGTAAAGACGCACATGCATTTTTACCTTGATTTTGCTGTATTTCAGATGCATTTCCTGGTGCGTTTTTCGGGTGAAAAATGGACAAGTGACTCAAAAATGCGCCAAAAATGCAAATTGCTGTGTGATTTTACCGCAATTTCCATTAATTGATTGAGGGGAACGTTTCTTTGTCAGAGGGCAAACCTACAAAATCAGCAGGGGGATCAAATACTATTTTCCCTCACTGTAAGATGGCATTTTGTACCCCTCTGTTTTATGACTATATTCTTTTATCAAGCAGCCTCTCTTTTTAGAGAAAAAGGTAATTGTCCAGTATCCATGGCACTGCCATCCACTACAACACAGCTGAATTCTATCATTTTTACTTTTATAGTTTTTACTAAAAGCTCACTTTTTTAAGGAAAAGCTTTCGGGAGATTTACCCCTTTTATCTGGCCAGAGGTAGAAAAAGGTGAAATAAACTTCACAAAACCAAATGACGAGTCTAGCCCAAGCTGCCTAGATCTACGACCAGCACAGAGAATAGTTTCAGCACCACGGTCAGCTCCTCCTGGGCACACCACGCATAGCAATCAAGCTTTGTAAATGTTTTATGGGGAAAAAAAACTGCAGCACACCGGTGACGTCATGCCAGCCTAGGCAAAGTCACTGGCTGGAGCTCAAGGATGTTTTTTTAAGATAAAAGATGGAGGTTTTCGGAAAAATTAAACTGTTGCTGTCTGCTGACAGAATTGTTTGTTTTTGGAGCCTTTAACCGCAGTCTGACGGCGAGAGAGTGGCTCGCTAACGCAAACCCCCGTCATATGACAGCGGCTGCGATAACTAGTGCTGTGAGCGCGCGCGCGCCCCCGGAGGCACGCTCGTGCGCTCACTGTGTCCAGGGGGGCAAGGGAGCGGGTAGGGCGGACTCGATCGCCGCCGCAGTGAGAGAACGGAGGTCCATGTAAGTAAACACGGATCTCCTTTCTCATAGAGGGGGAAGGGCGGTGATCACAGGCTTCCTGTATATGGGAGCCGTAATCACTCCCCTCCCCCTGCCAGGCCAGCCCACATACAATTAGAACACATTGAGGGAACACAGTTAACTCTTAGAGCGACCCCTGCAGGTTAACCCCTTCACTGCCAATGGCATTTACAGTAATCAGTGAATTTTTATAGCACTGATTGCTGTATAAATGCCAATGGTTCCAAAAAAGTGTCAAAATGGTCCAACATGGTCCGTAAACGCGGCAACTTTTGCGCAAACCAATCAATAAACGCCGATTGCGATTTTTTTTACCAAAAATATGAGGAAGAATATAAATCGACCAAAACCAATGGAAAAAATGTTTTTTATATTTTTTTTTGGATTTGTATTTTAGCAAAAAAGTAAGAAATTTGGGTTTTTTTGGAAAATTGTCGCTGTTCTTTTTTTTATAGCGGCGATCAGAAATGACGCAGGGGGGACCAAATACCACCAAAAGAAAGCTCTATTTGTGGGGAAAAAAGGAAATTTCACTTGGGTACAACGTCGCACGACTGCGCAATTGTCAGTTAAAGCGACGCAGTGCCGAATCACAAAAATTGCTCTGGTCCTACAGTGGGAAATCCTTCCGGGGCTGAAGTGGTTAAGGCAGTGGTTCTCAACTCCGGTCCTCAGGACCCACTAACAGGCCAAATTTTAAGTATTACCTTGGGGAGATGCAGACTAGAATACTGCTATCACTGAGCAGCAAATGATATCACCTGTGATGTATTTTAGTTATCTTGCAAACCTGGCCTGTTAGTGGGTCCCGAGGACAGGAGTTGAGAACCATTGCTTTAAGGTTACAAGTAGAAACTTAGACACATAGGAGTTACAGTTGGCTGCACTGCATTTAAGTGACCCCTAGCGACCAGGTGAGTATTTTTAAGTCCCTGCTCTCCAGTTTTGGGAAGTGGTTAGAGCAGGGAAAGAGTACCCATCTGTTAGCGCAGTGGCGTTAAGGGGGGGTGCGGGCCGCACCCGGGTGACACCCGCCAGAGGGGTGACACCTGTGGGCAGAGCACCGCTAACACCACACAGTCCGCACCGCCTACACCAGCCGTTATTAAACGCTTCTGCCCAGACCGCCAGTGTAGTATCAGTCATTGGTTTGCTGGGACCGCAGGTTTCCCAGCAACCAGCGACGTCACATGTGTGTGCCCTGCCTCCTGTTCCTCAGCGCGGCTCTTGGCCCATCTTGGCTCCCAGCCGGGCATGATGTCACGCTCATGCCCTGTCCCCCTGCTGCTCGCAGCTCCCGGCTCCATGCTCCTGGCTCTCATGCGAGGTATATCTCGCAGCTTCCGCCCCCTGCAGCTTGCCGAATGTGCTCTCTCCTGTCCTCAAGGTATGTGGGGCATAATCTGCTAAGGTGCACACACTGATAGGCAGAATGTATTAAGGTGCACACTGATGTGCATATTGTGTCAAGGGACACACTGATGGGCATATTATGTTAAGGGGCACACTGATGGGCACATTTTGTTGTGCCCATCAGGGTGCCCCTTAACATGACACGTGCCCATCAGAGTACCTCTTAACATAAAATATGCCAATCAGCATGCTACTTATTTTATGTTAAGGGTCATGCTGATGGGCACATGTTAAGGGGCACTCTGATGGGCAAATTTTATGTTAAGGGGCAATTTGATGGCATATTTTATTTTAAGAGCAATACAGATGGACACATTTTATGTTAAGTGGCACGCAGATGGGCACGTTTTGTTGTGCCCATCAGAGTGCCCCTTAACATAAATTATGCCCATCAGAGTGCCCCTTATCATCAAATGTGCCCATCAGCATGCCACTTATTTTATGTTAAGGGGCATGCTGATGGGCACATTTTTTGTTAAATGGCATGCTGATAGTTAGTGGAGGGGGGTCTGTACTGAGGAAGGGAGGTCTGTACTGAGGGGGGACTATAGTTGGTGGAGGGGGGGTTGACACTAATTTTTTCTGCACCGGGTGACACCAACCCTAGTGATGCCACTGTGTTAGCGAAAGTGAATAGCGGTAAGGAAAGGTTCCGGGTGAGTAGGGACACTCCATCCTTTTTGGAAAGCTTCCCCTTTGGGACCCGACAGGCCACATTCCGCCTTTTGAAGACAGATGCTGTTGGTGCATCTTTACCCCCTGCCTCTCTGCATTGCACAGAATTGTAAGTGTTACCCGGTGAGGTGCGCTCCCGCTGGATGCTTTGTAGTTGAGTTTCCCTGCAATACATGTTTTGAGTTCTCTGCAACTGGACTCTGTGTCATTGCTGACGCTGCACCATGCTGCACCCTCCCACAAGTCAACCTGCGAGGGTCTAGTTGGGCTGTCAGATGCTCCTCATGGGTAGATGTTGGTGAACAAGTTTCAAGACTGTGTGAGGGACAGCACCAAATTTCTCTTGGGAGTTTATGGAACTCCTTCCATACGCAGCTAAAGGGAAATTTGTCATCATCGCTCACATAGTCCTGAAATATGTCTACCAACATCTACACTGGCCACCTACCAGCGAGGAGCATCTGACAGCCAGACTAGACACTCACAGGTTGGCAGACGCATTTAGAATAAATAACTAAGTTTTGTGCACCTTAGTCTTTGCAATGTTAAGCTAGCTGTGTAGTAAAGTACAGTCTTATAATGCAAACCGGCAAGGGTCTAGTTTGGCTGTCAGATGCTCCTCACAGGTAGGTGGCCAAAGTAGATGTTGGTGGACATGTTTCAGGACTATGTTAGGCATGACACCAAATTTCCCTTGGGTGTGTATGGAAGGAGTTTCATGCACACCCAAGGGAAATTTGGTGTCATGCCTAACACAGTGCTGAAACATGTCCACCCACATCAACATTGGCCACCTACCCATACAGAGCATCTGGCAGCCAGACTAGACACTCACGGGTTGGCTGACACATTCAGACTAAATAACTTAGTTTTGTGCACCTTATTCTTGGCAGTGTTAAGCAAGCTGTGGAGTAAAGTCCTATAATGCCTGATAATTTCTTGCTCCTCACAGGTAGGTGGCCAAAATAGATGTTGGTGGACATCTTACAGGACTGTGTGAGGGACAGCACCAAATTTCTCTTGGGAGTTTATGGAACTCTTTCCATACACACCCAAGGGGAATGTGGTGCTTTCCCTCACATAGTCCTAAAACATGTTCACCAACATCTACATGGGCCACCTACCCATCCAGAGCGTCTGACAGCTAGAATAGACACTCAAAGGTTGGCTGACCCATTCATACTAAAGAAATTTGTTTTGGGCACCTTAGTCTTTCTGGTGCTAATGAAGCTGTGGAGTAAATTACAGTCCTATAATGCCTGATTTAGTATGAATGGGTCAGCCAACCTGCAAGGGTCTAGTCGGGCTGTCAGATGCTCCTCACAGGTAGGTGGCCAAAGCAGATGTTGATGGACATGTTTCAGTACTGTGTGAGGGAGAGAACAACATTTCCACTTCTTCCATACACACCCAAGGGATATTTGGTGCCATCCCTCACATAGACCAGAAACATGTCTGTGACAGACCCAACAGGGACAAAGGCTTTTGGAGGGGACTGCAGGGTAGTCTCTTTCCTACTGACTATGGGCCCTGGTATTTGAGGGAGCTACAAGAATTCATGAAGATGTCCTGTTATATAATGCAAGATGACACCACATTTAACAGTCAAGGGAGCCATGATGGCCTCTGCCAACATGAAACTCAGTAAGAAGATGTATGTGAAAAGAAAGCTAGTTAATTAGAGTTGGACAGCCCTGGGTCTTCTTGAATACTGGTGCTGTACTGTCTGGGTGGGCACTGAAACCTAGGCTTGTCTAGGTGAGTAGTTGTTAATTAGCTTACTCTTTATGTTTGTGTTAGCTGTCCATTAGATGTACTGACATTACTGTCTACAGTTTGCATTGTTTATAATAATATGATCTATCTCTTACCTGATCTTGTGTGGTATATATTCTGTGTGAATTTACAATAAAATGAGTTCTAGTTTGCACCTAAGCTAGTGTTGTCCATTTCGTGGGTGCAACATTCAGCTATAATACCTGGATCCTGGGTTCCAGAGTGGAGGAAGCTGTATTTTGGTGGAAGCACCCAAGCTGGGTGCTAGGCAGTCCATCAAATTATGTGACAGACCCAACCGGGGCAGGGACTTTTGGAGGGGACTGCAGGTTAGTCTCTTGCCTACTGACTATGAGCCCTGGTATTTGAGGGAGCTACGCGAATTCAGGAAGATGTCCTGTTATATAATGCAAGATGACACCACATTTAACAGTCAAGTTGGCAGAGACCATCATGGCTTCCTTGACTGTTAAATGTGGTAATGTCATCTTGCATTATATAACAGGGCATCTTCGTGAATTCTTGTAGTTTCCTCAAATACCAGGGCCCATAGTCAGTAGGCAAGAGGCTACCCTGCAATCCCTTCCAAAAGCACCTGTCCTGCTTGGGTCTGTCACCATGCCCACCAACATCTACATTTGCCACCTACCCACCTGAAGCACCTGATAGCCAGACTGGAAACTCACAGGTTGGCTGACCCAATTTATACTAAATAATTTAGCAGGGAGGGTTGTCCAGGAATGATGATACCAGGGTTCCTCCAAGGTGGAGCCACTAACAACTCACAGACTGGTCCAACCCAACCTCACCAGACAGGTTCCTGATTGGTCAGTACTGAGAGTCCTTATCTAGTCACATGACACAACATGCCACCTACTTTATATTCTGGTATCTACCATTTCCCAGTTAGCTGTCTTCTGCGTTCCTCAAACTGCACAAGCCACCTTAATTCCAAGCGAAGGAGGACTCAGGGTGACATTAATTCAATATGGAGGTCAGAAGATGAAAGCTAAAATCTGCTGGCTGTGAGGAGACAAGGTAATATTTATTTTGCTGCAGGATTTATAAATGATCGAAAAATAAATACTCAGCCCCAAGGAAAGCAGGCTGTCCCCTGACACTCGGGGAGATTTATTACAGAAGTAATGTTCCCTCTCGGTGGAAAATCTGTCTTTGTATCAGAAATCTAATCACTGAACGGGGTGAGCCCACTCTGTATTGTAATAAGATCTAACAACTTGGACGCAATCAAAGCTGCCCAGGAAAATAACGATGGCACCTCTTCAGTGAGATGAGAGAGATGGCAGAACCTTCGCCACTATTAACATAACCCTCCTACATAACTTGCAATTCATGGATGTGATGGAAGTCACTCTTCCATGCAGTCCTTCTTTCTATTCAAACACAAGAAGAAAACTCACAAAATCCTTAAAAAAATTTCAGTATATGTAACATCATGCCTGACATTATAAGTGGTTACAGTGCCTTGAAAAAGTATTCATACCCCTTGAAATGTTCCATGTTTTGTCATGTTGCAACCAAAAACATAAATGTATTTTATTGGGATTTTATGTGATAGACCGACACAAAGTGGCTCATAACTGTGAAGTGGAAGGAAAATGATAAATGACTTTCCAAATTTTTTACAAATAAAACTGTGAAAAGTGTGGGGGGCATTTGTATGGCGCCCCCCCCTGAGTCAATACTTTGTAGAACCGCCTCTCTTGCCACAGATTCTCAATGGGATTTAGGTCTGGACTGTGACTGGGCCATTCTAACACATGAATGTGCTTTGATCTAAACCATTCCATTGTAGCTCTGGCTGGATGTTTAGGGTCGTTGTCCTGCTGGAAGGTGAAGCTCCGCCCCGGTCTCAAGTCTTTTGCAGACTCTAACAGGTTTTCTTCTAAGATTGCCCTGTATTTGACTCCATCCATCTTCCCATCAACTCTGACCAGCTTCCCTGTCCCTGCTGAAGAAAAGCATCCTCACACCATGATGCTGCCACCACCATGTTTCACAGTGGGGATGGTGTGTTCAGGGTGGTGTGCAGTGTTAGTTTTGCTTTTAGACCAAAAAGTTAAATTTTGGTCTCATCTCTGAGCAGAGCCCCTTCTTCCACATGTTTGCTGTGTCCCCCACAAACTGCAAACGGGACTTCTTATGGTTTTCTTTCACCAATGGCTTTCTTCTTGCCACTCCTCCATAAAGGGCAAATTTGTGGAGAGCACGACTAATAGTTGTCCTGTGGACAGATTCTCCCACCTGAGCTGTGAATCTCTGCAGCTCCTCCAGAGTTACCATGGACCTCTCGGCTGCTTCTCTGATGAATGCTCTCCTTGCCCGGTCGGTCAGTTTAGGTGGATGGCCATGTCTTGGTAGGTTTGCAGTTGTGACATACTCTTTCCATTTTCGGATGATGGATTGAACAGAGCTCTGTGAGATGTTCAAAGCTAGGAATATTTTTTATAACCTAAACCTGCTTTATACTTCTCCACAACTTTATCCCTGACCTGTCTGGTGTGTTCCTTGGCCTTCATGATGCTGTTTTTTCACTAAGGTTCCCTAACAAACCTCTGAGGGCTTCACAGAACAGCTGTATTTATACTGAGATTAAATGACACACAGGTGGACTCTATTTATTAATTAGGTGACCTCTGAAGGTAATTGGTTCCACTAGAATTTAGTTAGGGGTATCAGAGTAAAGGGGGCTGAATACAAATGCCCCCCCCCCCCCACACACACACACACTTTTCACATATTTATTTGGAAAAAATTTGAAAAACCATTTATCATTTTCCTTCCACTTCACAAGTATGAGCCACTTTGTGAAATTTCAAGGGTTATGAATATTTTTTCAAGGTATTGCATTGTAGTTATTATTATTATTATTATTATTATTATTACTATTGTTCCTGTTGTTACATTGTTATAAAGTATTAAGTAATAAATCATAAAAAAAATATTAAACGTAATTATTATCAATGAAAAAAATGTATTACATTTTAAAAATAGGATCCCTTTGAGGACCAAGGGGCGTATTTGTCTCATGTTTTATAATTGTTTTATATTGATGACAGTAATCTTGTGGTCCTCAAAGGGTTTAACCCAAGGAACTACTTATTTAAATTATTAAAATATTAATATATTCAAATATTAAATGAATAATAATAATATATATTAATAAATTAAAATATTAACCACCTGACCTGCGGAAGGTTCCTTCCCATTTTCCATGACCAGGTCATTTTTTGCTATTCAGCACTGCGCTACTTTAACGTGAAATTGCACGGTCATGCAACGTTGTACCCAAACAAAATTTACATCATTTTTTTTTTGCACAAATAGAGCTTTCTTTTGGTGGTATTTGATCACCTCTGCATTTTATTTTTATGTATTATATAAATAAAAAAAAGCAAAAATTTTGAAAAAAAAACTATGGGGTCGATTTACTAAAGGGAAATGGACGGTGCAGTTGTTCCAGAGCATTGTTAATGAGGAGAATCTTTCCTGACTTCCATCATCCAATTATGTGCAAGCAAAAATGCTGTTTTTTTTTTTATTTTCCTTGTATGTGATTGGGTATTCTTTGTAAATTGAAGCTTTACCTCATTTACTAAGCTCTGAAGCAGCTGCACTTTGCAAAGTGCACAATCTATTTGCCTTTACTAAATCAGCCCTTTCAACACACTATAAAACATATCCAGTAAAAAAATTATTAAAAAAAGATCACATTTTTTCATATATTTAGGCCAAAATGTATTCTGCTACATGTGTTTGGTAAAAGAAATCCCAATAAGTGTATATTAATAGGTTGGCATGAAAGTTGTTGCATCTACAACCTATTGTATAAATACAGATTTTTTTTTTTTTTTTTATATATATACTATGGCGGCGATCAGCGACTTAAAACTGGAACCGTGAGTGCGGTGGACAATCTGACACTAACTGACTACCACTAACATCACCAGAGCGCAGAGTGGTGGCGGCGGCGGTGTGAGTGAGGGGGGGTGGCGGTGACGGCGGGTGGCAGCGATGCGAGTGCAATCTGACACTAACTGACTGCCACTGACATCACCAGGGCGCAGAGTGGTGGCAGCGGCAGTGTGAGTGAGGGGGGGGTGGCGGCAGCGGCGGGTGGCAGCGATGCGAGTGAGGGGGGTGTTTGTTTGCTGCCCCCCCAAAATATTCAGCAACAGCCGCCACTGCTAATTTACATGTGAAAATTCCTTAGAACCCCTAAACATTATATCTTTTTTTAAAGCAGAGTCCATTGAGAATAAATTGGTGGGTTTTGACTTTTTTTATGTCACGCGGTATTTGCGCAGCGTTTTTTCAATCGCAATTTTTGGAGGAAAAAATACACTTTATCTAAATTTGCAAATAAACACAATGAATAACCCAATTTTGTTGTAAATTTAAAAAGATGATGTTACACTGAGTAAATAGATACCAGACATGTCATGCTTTAAAATCGCTCGCACCCGCGCAACGGCGACAAATGACGTAAATGTTACTATCGATAGGCGGCGCTTTTAAAGCCTTTACATATTGCCACTTTACATTTACAGAGGGGGTCTGGTGCTGGAATTACTGCCCCGTGGTGTGACATTGGCGGTGATACCTCACATGTGTGAGAGGATTGCTATTTGCGTGCATGCGGGACCGACGCATGCGTCCACCTTTGCACGCAAGCATAGGGGTCGGGGGCACTTTAATTAAATTTTTTTTTTTTTTTTATCATTTTTATTGCTGTGACTGTCACAAGGAATGTGAACATCCTTATGACAGCAATAGGCACGTGACAGGTACTCTTTATGGAGCTATCTGGGGGTCAATAAGACCCTAAATCCCTCATTTGCACTTGAAAGCATTCAAAACACCAAGATCCGTGCTTTTGAATACTTTTGATTTCCAAAAAATGGCGCAGTTGCCATCCCGGTAAACTGGAAGTGGTGTCATGTCATAGTTTCCGGGTAACCATAGCGGAGACTCGTTCAAAGCGACGTGACTGGACGGTGAAAGCAGAATCAGAAGACTGATGAGTTCCTTTCTCTCTCATTCTGCTCTCTTCTCCAATCAGCATGCCCCTTGCAATGCAGCACAACTGATGAGCTCTTTGTGCTGCTTCTCACTCCCCCTGTCTAAGCTCTGCTGTACAGTGGCTGCAAGAGGCTGATACCAGGTGTGGGAATTTAGCTCAAGATAATGCTTTCAAGGACAAATGTAGACCTTTACCTGTTCTTCCAAACAGTACTGTCAACTACTTTGCACACAAGCAATTCTGGCTGCTCCCTTGCCACCACCTGGACAGCCCCTTGCAGCCACACCCTCCCATTTAGGGCACTGGCTGCTGGCAAAACATAGGCCTAGGACTGGACCCAGGATTGGTTGGTAAGTCCTGGAATGGGTCCTGGAGCCCAGAGGTTTTGTAGAGCCTCAGGAGGGATGAAGTCTCTACAGAGCCTCAGGAGGCATGAAGTCTCTACAGAGCCTCATGAGGGATGAAGTCTCTACAGAGCCTCAGGAGGCATGAAGTCTCTACAGAGCCTCAGGAGGGATGAAGTCTCTACAGAGCCTCAAGAGGGATGAAGTCTCTATAGAGCCTCAAGAGGGATGAAGTCTCTACAGAGTCTCAGGAGGGATGAAGTCTCTACAGAACCTCAACAGGGATGAAGTCTCTACAGAGCCTCAGGAGGGATGAAGTCTCTACAGAGCCTCAGGAGGCACAAAGTCTCTACAGAGCCTAAGGAGGCACAAAGTCTCTACAGAGCCTCAGGAGGCATGAAGTCTCTACAGGGCCTCAAGAGGGATGAAGGCTCTACAGAGCCTCAGGAGGGATGACGTCTCTACAGAGCCTCAGGAGGGATGAAGTCTCTACAGAGCCACAGGAGGGATGAAGTCTCTACAGAGCCTCAGGAGGGATGAAGTCTCTACAGAGCATCAGGAGGGATGAAGTCTCTACAGAACCTCAACAGGGATGAAGTCTCTACAGAACCTCAAGAGGGATGAAGTCTCTACAGAGCCTCAGGAGGCACAAAGTCTCTACAGAGCCTCAGGAGGCACAAAGTCTCTACAGAGCCTCAGGAAGGATGAAGTCTCTACAGAGCCTCAGGAGGCACAAAGTCTCTACAGAGCCTCAGGAGGGATGAAGTCTCTACAGAGCCTCAGGAGGGATGAAGTCTCTACAGAGCCTCAGGAGGGATGAAGTCTCTACAGAGCC
>BLSH010310128.1:1147736-1161580 GCA_018402905.1 Glandirana rugosa
ATCGTTGGGTTACCTCCAATCCTCCTATTGACGGGGGTTCGGTCGTCCTCTAGGTCCCTTTCCTGTTCCAAGTCTGTGGAGACACTGTGTGGTGGGTATCGGTGGGTTTCTACCAATCCTCCTATAGACGGGGGTTCGGTGGTCCTCTAGGTCTCCTTCTTGTTCAAAGTCCTGGGAAGGCACTGGGTGTTAGGTATCGTTGGGTTTCCTCCAATCCTACTAGTGACAGGGGTTCGGTAGTCTTCTAGGTCTCCATCCTGTTCCAAAAACCATGGAGACACTGGGTTGTGGGTATCGTTGGGTTCCGTCCAATCAATGTAGCACCAGCCCCCACTAATGGCAATAAGAATTTACCTGGTGTCAGTTAGGTGCAGTTATCCTCCTAACCTGCCTTGGGTTGCTATGGGTGTTGGGTCACAGAGGTACCAAAAACCTTGTCCTACCTCTGGATCTTCTGATGGCTTGGGGACAGTGATCATCCTAACCTCCTTTGGGTTGCTATGGATTGTGGGTCACGGAAGGGTCCTGAAACTTGTTCTTCCTCTGGATCTCCTGGTGGCTTGGGGGCAGATATCCTCCTAACCATCTTTGGGTGGCTATGGGTGGTGTGTCACAGAGGTGTCTGAACCTTGTCCTTTCCCTGGATCTCCTGCTGGCTTGGGGGCAGTTATCCTCCTAACCTCCATTGGGTTGCTACGGGTGGTGGGTCACAGAGGGGTCTAAACTTTGTTCTTCCAATTGATCTCTTAGAGAGAGGCAAGAGAAGAGCTAGGGGGAGATCAGAGGGGCAACAATGCAGCATCAGTGCCAACTAAAGTCAACCAATATTTATCTGTCATCCCCAATATTTGCTGTTATCCTCCTAACCTCCTTTGGGTTGCTATGAATTGTGGGTCAAAGAGGGGTCCTGAAACTTATTCTTCCTCAGGATTTCCTGGTGAGGGGCAAGAGAAGAGCAAGGGGGGTAGATCAGAGGGGCAATAATGCAGTACCAGTACCCACTGAAGGCATTGCCAGGATTTACCCAGTGTCAGATGCAGTTATCCTCCTAATCTCCTATGGGTTCCTATGGATTGTGGATCACAGAGGGGTCCAGAACTGTGTTCTCCCTCTGGATATCCTGGTGGGGGGCAAAAAAAGAACTAAGGGGGGAGATCAGAGGGGCAACAATGCAGCACCAGTATCCACTAAAGGCAACTAGAATTTATCTGGTGTTAGGTCATATGGTGCCTGGACCGTGCCCCCCCCCCTTCTGGATCTCCTGGTGGGGGGCAAGGAAAGAGCTAGTGGGCATATCAGTGGGGCAACAGTGCTCAAAGCACTAGTGCCCACTAAAGGCAGCCAGGAATTACCCAGTGTTAGCTATGCAGTTATCCCTCTAAACTCCTTTGCAAAGTTGCTTTGGGTGGTGAGTCACTGCGGGGTCTGAACCTTGCACCTCCTCTAAATCTCCTGGCAGGGGCCAATAGAAGAGCTGAGGGAGGGGGGGGAGCAACAATGTAGCACCAGCCCCCACTAATGGCAATAAGAATTTACCTGGTGTCAGTTAGGTGCAGTTATCCTCCTAACCTGCCTTGGGTTGCTATGGGTGTTGGGTCACAGAGGTGCCAAAAACCTTGTCCTACCTCTGGATCTTCTGGTGGCTTGGGGGCAGTGATCATCCTAACCTCCTTTGGGTTGCTATGGATTGTGGGTCACGGAAGGGTCCTGAAACTTGTTCTTCCTCTGGATCTCCTGGTGGCTTGGTGGCAGATATCCTCCTAACCATCTTTGGGTGGCTATGGGTGGTGTGTCACAGAGGTGTCTGAACCTTGTCCTTTCCCTGGATCTCCTGCTGGCTTGGGGGCAGTTATCCTCCTAACCTCCCTTGGGTTGCTATGAAATGTAGGTCACAGAGGGGTCCTGAAACGTGTCCTCCCTCTGGATCCACTGGTGGCTTGGGGGCAGTTATCCTCCTAACCTCCTTTAGGTTGCTATATGGATTGTAGGTCACAGAGGGGTCCTGAAACTTGTTCTTCCTCTGGATCTCCTGGTGGCTTGGGGGCAGTTATCCTCCTAACCCCTGTGGGTTGCTATGGATTGCGGTTCACAGAGGGGTTCTGAAACTTGTCCTCCCTCTGGATCTCCTGGTGGCTTGGGGTCTGTTATCCTCCTAACCTCCTTTGGGTTGCTATGGGTTGTGGGTCACAGAGGGGTTCTGAAACTTGTCCTCCCTCTGGATCTCTTGGTGGCTTGGGGTCAGTTATCTTCCTAATCTCCATTGGGTTGCTATGGGTGGTGGGTCACAGAGGGGTCCTGAAACTTGTCCTCTCTCTGGATATCCTTGTGGCTTGGGGGCAGTTATCCTCCTAACCTCCTTTAGGTTGCTATGGGTTGTGGGTCACAGAGGGGTTCTGAAACTTGTCCTCCCTCTGGATCTCTTGGTGGCTTGGGGTCTGTTATCTTCCTAACCTCCATTGGGTTGCTATGGGTGGTGGGTCACAGAGGAGCCTGAACCTTGTCCTCTCTCTGGATCTCTTGGTGGCTTGGGGGCAGTTATCCTCCTAACCTCCTTTGGGTTGCTATGGGTTGTGGGTCACAGAGGGGTCCTGAAACTTGCCCCCCGTTTGGATCCATTGGTGGCTTGGGGGCAGTTATCCTCCTAACCTCCTTTAGGTTGCTATGGATTGTGGTTCACAGAGGGGTCCTGAAACTTGTCTTCCCTCTGGATCCATTGGTGGCTTGGGGGCAGTTACCCTCCTAACCTCCATTGGGTTGCTATGGGTTGTGGGTCACAGAGGGGTCCTGAAACTTGTCCTCCCTCTGGATCTCCTGGTGGGGGAAAGATAAGAGCTATGGGGGGGCAGGTCAGAGGGATGACAGCACCTTTGCCCACTACAGCAGATTGTACATTGTTGCAGTATATTGTTACATTGTTGCATTATATTGTTACATTGTTATAGTGGTAAATTGTTACAAAGTCAGGCTTGGAAAAAGACACAATACCATCGACTTCAACAGAAAACAGCCCTCGGCATCCTCAGTTGACTCAGAAGAGAAGAGAAGGGAAGGGAAGGGAAGGCTCACAATCGGTCCAATCTGATCCATCAGGGACAATTGCTCCTCGACCCTTAAAGATATTTACCCCCCCCCCCCCCCTTCCTTTTACAATGAATTTATATTGCCTCTTCCCCTCCCCCCAGAACCGATCCTTTTACTGACAAAAAAAAATACTGTGCCAAAATGTTATCTCCACCACCATGGACAAAAATACCCCCAATAAGGATGAGGTGGGGGGGTTAACCCTTCACATTCCGATCTCGAATTCTCCTAGATGGCATCGGGCAGAAGACGGTTAACGGATCGGTTTATGTAAGCGGTGTGGGCAGAGGAGGAGATGTAACCCTGGAGATGCCAGGCGGTGCAAAAAGTAAATGCCCCCCCCCCCCGTGTGGTGGCATCACCCCCCCCCCCATGCCCAGGAGGATGGCAGCACCTAGAGTGTCAGCTCTGCAGACCAGAAGCCCCCCCTTACCTTAGTGTCGTGGGGTCGGTGCCGGGAAGAATGGCTGGGTGGTGTCCTGCGATTGCTGCGCTTGTCCTTCCCCCCCGGATCGGCCGATGTCTCCGCTCACACCGCGATCAGGACCGATCCGCGCGCTCCATGAGTTCCGCACTTAAAGCCCCAGCTTGTGAAAGTTGCAGCTCGGAGCCGAGAGCGGGGCCCTCCCACCTAGAGGAGGAGGAGGAGGGGGGGGGCACTGACATCAGCAGACAACTTTCATTGTATAACCAGCAATGTCTTCCTAAAATCCCCACTGCCAGCAGCTTCCATCCGAGGCTTCTAATATTCCCGACAATTCCAATCCCTAGGATTCCCGACAATTCCCATCCCATCCAATATACAATGTATGGAGGATTCCCGACAATTCCAATCCCATCCAATATACAGTGCATGGAGGATTCCCGAAAATTCCAATCCCATCCAATATACAATGTATGGAGGATTCCTGACAATTCCAATCCCATCCAATATACAGTGTATGGAGGATTCCCGACAATTCCAATCCCATCCAATATACAGTGTATGGAGGATTCCCGACAATTCCAATCCCATCCAATATACAATGTATGGAGGATTCCCGACAATTCCAATCCCATCCAATATACAATGTATGGAGGATTCCCGACAATTCCAATCCCATCCAATATACAGTGTATGGAGGATTCCCGACAATTCCAATCCCATCCAATATACAGTGTATGGAGGATTCCCGACAATTCCAATCCCATCCAATATACAATGTATGGAGGATTGCCGACAATTCTCGACAATTCCAATCCCATCCAATATACAATGTATGGAGGATTCCCGACAATTCCAATCCCATCCAATATACAATGTATGGAGGATTCCCAACAATTCCAATCCCATCCAATATACAATGTATGGAGGATTCCCAACAATTCCAATCCCATCCAATATACAATGTATGGAGGATTCCTGACAATTCCCCGGATTTATATGTTTATAGAAAGACAGCAAAGACAATAATATTCCAAAAGTGTTACAATGTATCAGAGAGGAATCCAAATATCCATTAAATCCAGCGGAGACACAAAATGCGTTATGGGGGGGGGGGGGGGTCTCTGGATCCATCTGTCTGTCATATACCCCACCTAAAATTCTTCTATAAAATACATAGCAGGTGCCTGTAGGGGGTTGCTGTGCCCCCCCAGGTTTATAGCCGCCCATCCAATGATCCATGAGCCAGCCTCATGGGGACACTTGATATAAGGGGGTACTCCCACATAGGGGCATTGATGTAACCCCCTTACATCAATGACTCTCATAGGGACAGGAGACCTGATATAAGGGGGACTCCCATAGGGACACTGATGTAAGGGGGAACTCTCATAGGGACACAGATCTAAGGGGGCTCCCATAGGGATACTGATGTAAGGGGGAACTCTCATAGGGACACATATCTAAGGGGGCTCCCATAGGGATACTGATGTAAGGGGGAACTCTCATAGGGACACAGATCTAAGAGGGCTCCCATAGGGATACTGATGTAAGGGCGCACTTTGATCTGGACAGGAGACCTGATATAAGGGGGACTCCCATCGGGATATTGATGTAAGAGGAGACTCTTATAGGGACACTGATGTAAGGGGAGACTCTCATAGGGACATTGATGTAAGGGGAGAATTCCATATGGACCCTGAGGTAAGGGGGGACTCTCATAGGGACCCTAATGTAAAGGGGGACTTCCATAGGGACACTGATGTAAGGGGGACTCTCATAGGGACCCTAATGTAAAGGGGAACTTCCATAGGGACACTGATGTAAGGGGGACTCTCATAGGGACACTGATGTAAGAGGGGCTCTTATAGGGACACTGATGTAAGTGGGACTCTCATAGGGACACTGATGTAAGAGGGGCTCTTATAGGGACACTGATGTAAGGGGAGACTCTCATAGGGACACTGATGTTAGAGGGGTCTCTCATAGGGACACTGATGTAAGGGGGGACTCTCATAGGGACACTGATGTAAGGGGGGACTCTCATAGGGACCCTAATGTAAGGGGGAACTTCCATAAGGACACTGATGTAAGGGGCACTCTCATAGGGACCCTAATGTAAGGGGGAACTTCCATAAGGACACTGATGTAAGGGGGGACTCTCATAGGGACCCTAATGTAAGGGGGAACTTCCATAAGGACACTGATGTAAGGGGGGCTCTCATAGGGACACTGATGTAAGGGGGGCTCTCATAGGAACACTGATGTAAGGGGGCAGTCTAATACATATTATTGTTCCATGTGCTCTCCTGCACACCCTGTGCACTATCTGTCAGACGTTACATCTAGGTGGTCACTCGTGGTACAGAAACGCGCCGGATGAACAGGGAATCCGGGTTCTCTATCCCGATGTGTGATGGACTGCCAGTGGCTCCCACACAGTGTTGACATTATGCCCCCTGACTTTTTTCTTGCACCCCCAGATCAGATGGGTCAGATCTGGCCCTGATACATAGAGATCTATGGGAAGAAGAATATATAACTGAATACATAGACTCACTGCATTGCCATTAAAGTCTATGGAACCAGAAATGCTATCTGATGCTGGAAAAAAATTCCCTGACCCTTTCCAAAAATCGCACCGGTGGAAAATGCAGAGATGTGATCGTGACCCATAGGAAACCATGTTAAATGGACTGTAGTGCATTTCTGCAAAACTGAAAATGCATGGAAAAACTCATAGGTGTGAACCCGGCCTTAACTTGGTTTGTGTGCAAAACAGAAAGAAGAAGAACTGAAGCCCCACACCACTGTTCAATAGTGGTATGGGGCAATTTTATTCCAGTAAGGGTAAAAGGGATAATAAAAGGTGTAACTAATGCGTTTCAGAGGTCCAAAAATCCTCCTTCATCAGGGCTTACATAAGAAAAAATATATCCGGACCAGGGCCGCCATCAAGGGGGGGACCGCCATACATCCTGAGAGGCACGGGTGCCCAGGCCCCAACCAACAAGACCGAGTTGTTGCTGCTGTAGTAAATAGCAATCGCTAAAGCAGGATGGCCACAGAGTGAGGTGATGCAGCCGGAGGGATGACTCTTTGCTGGATTGGGCTGTCTCTTTGTTGAATTGAGATGTCTCTTTGCTGAATATATGGAGATGTCTCTTTGCTGGATTGGGCTGACTCTGCTGGATTGGGCTTTCTCTTTGCTAAATATATGAGGCTGTCTCTTTGCTGGATTGGGCTGCCTCTTTGCTGTATTAGGATGTCTCTTTACTGAATACATGGGGCCATCTCTTTGCTGGATTGGAATGTCTCTTTGCTGAATATATGAGGCCATCTCTTTGCTGGATTGGGATGTATCTTTGCTAAATATATGAGTCTGCCTCTTTGCTGTATTGGGATGTCTCTTTGCTAAATATATGAGTCTGCCTCTTTGCTGTATTGGGATGTCTCTTTGCTAAATATATGAGGCTGTCTCTTTGCTGGATTGGGCTGCCTCTTTGCTGTATTAGGATGTCTCTTTACTGAATACATGGGGCCATCTCTTTGCTGGATTGGAATGTCTCTTTGCTGAATATATGAGGCCATCTCTTTGCTGGATTGGGATGTATCTTTGCTAAATATATGAGTCTGCCTCTTTGCTGTATTGGGATGTCTCTTTGCTAAATATATGAGTCTGCCTCTTTGCTGTATTGGGATGTCTCTTTGCTAAATATATGAGGCTGACTCTTTGCTGTATTGGGGTGTCTCTTTTCTGAATATATGAGGCTGCCTCTTTGCTGTATTGGGATGTCTCTTTGCTAAATATATGCGTCTGCCTCTTTGCTGGATTGGAATGTCTCTGTGCTGAATATATGAGGCCATCTCTTTGCTGGATTGGGATGTCTCTTTGCTGAATATATGAGGCCATCTCTTTGCTGGGTTGGGATGTCTCTTTGCTGAATATATGGGGGTGCCTCTTTGTTGAATATATGGGGCCGTCACTTTTGCTGAATATATGGGGATGTCTCTTTGCTGAATATATGGGGCTGTCTCTTTGCTGGATTGGGATGTCTCTATGCTGAATATATGGGGATGACTTTTTGCTGAATATATGAGACTGTTTCTTTACTGGATTGCGATGTCTCTTTGCTGGAATGGGATGCCTCTTTGCTGCAATGGGATGCCTCTTTGCTGGAATGGGATGTCTCTTTGCTGGATTGGGATGTCTCTTTTCTGAATATATGGAGATGTCTCTTTGCTGGATTGGATCCATTTTCATATATTAAGTTGTAAGGGTGTTAAAATAAAAGTGGGTGCACTGAAGGACCTTGTGGAATGGCCCATGGGCAGATTCGATGGGACGGCCAGTGAGTGGGCCCTGGGGAATGTTGGGGGTCAGGGCTGGGGGGAGGTGGCAGGCCTAAAGCTGTGTAAGGGGCCACAAAATTTCTGATGGCTGCCCTGATCAGGACTGAATAATGATCGGACCTTGAATAGTATTTTATCCCGTGTAATCGTCTTCATCAATCTTGTCACCAGCTAGTTTGCCAATCCTTAGCAATCAAAAATTTGATGGTTTTGAAACAAAAAAAAAAAAAAACATGTTTGTGATTATTTGGGGATTTACAGTATATGTTAAATTTGGACTTTTAAATGCAAGCAGGCAGATAAAATCATAGCTATGGATGGGCTGATATTGTCAAAAACCGTATCATTCTAGCTGAGAAACCTCCATCAGGCAGCGCAGCCTCTGACCTCTCTTATCTGTGCTGCAGTTAAAGCAATACAGCTTGGTCAAGGACCGCCCCAGACTGTGATTGGATAATAAAGGGGCGGGAGCACCCTGAGGCGCTCACTGTGCATTCTACCGTCATAGAGACTGATTACAGTGCTGGCTCTTTCTTTCCCTTGATGCACAGGGAGCTGATATAAAGACAGACTGCAGTTCCACTTAAATATACATTTGTTTAAAGCAGCTGTTAACCCCAACCCAGTGACCTTTAGCTTTGTGCACTTTATATAATAAAAAACTCAATTAAAAAAAATATATATATATATTTTGTCATTCTTTATTACATTGCAGCTCTGCTAATCTCCTGCAGCCTCTTTGCTGACACTGCAGGTTTGTTCACACTAGGTTTGGTCTCTGAAGAGTGATCCGCATTGTACTGCCCCCTGCTTCAGCCCCTTGAACCCCGCACTAGCGTGCCGCGACCATGTGATATACCAGCCAAAAGCGACTGGGGGTAACATTTCTGTTGTGGCTGCAGCATGTGTGCACCCCCCCCCCCCCCCCTGGCCCCTGCCCCTGCAGCTAAAGGGGGGAGCGCAGCTCAATCACTGGGTTTTACCAACCCCCCCCCCCCCCAGCCACCAGTGTGAATGAGCCCTTCCTGTCTACATGTACTCCAGCAACGTCTGGGGGGTTTCCTGATGGGGACGAGAGTGGCCCCCGTCTGTATAATGTGTGTTGAAATGGCAACATGTAGTCTCTATCGGAAGCCCAGGTGACAGGGTGACAACCATAGGTATTACATTAGGGTGTGCACCCCAAAGCTCAAATATGCGTGTGTCAGTAGGGTAGAGATTGGTGTCAGCAAGGCAGTGGCTGGTGTCAGTGGTTCTTATTTTATTTTTTACAATTTTGTTTCTTTTATTATTTTTTACAAGCCCCATTAGGGGGCTTTGGTGAAATATCAGGGGTCTAAACCACACGGGGGGATTAGGGTGTGCCCAGACACACCTGGCACACCCTGTGCGCACACCTATGGTGACAACCCAGCAGCACTATAGGGAAGGAGGGCCGGAGCGTTGTCACCCTATAGCATTAATTTTAACCGCTTACCAACTGCCCTATAGCAGATTTACCGTTACAGGGCGGTCGTTCTGGGCAGAATCATGTACATATAGGGGAGGGCTGGGCCAGGGGGCAGGGTGGCAATTGCCCCCCAGGCCACCCTAACTTACATTCAAAATGGCCGACAGCCGCTGCCCGCTCACACTTTTTTCTTCTTGTGGAGGAAGGAAGCAGGGGCGCAGCCACAAACTAACTGCAGGCGGGGGGGGGGGCGGCACCCAGGGCTGGCTGTGCTGATGGGCACTGGCGAGCCTGCATTATGGGCACTGATCAGATTGCATTTGATAGGCTCTGGTGAGGCTGCATTGATGGGCACTGGTGAGGCTGCATTGATGGACACTGATGAGCTGCATTGATGCATTATTTTTGTTAAACCTCCTTTGTTGCTATTAACATTAAATCATGTTACCACATTGCATCATATTTGTCTTGCTTCATAACATCAATATCCATTATAAAACCAGGTGGGCATGGATGGTGAGCTGATTTGGTGGTTCAATGGACCACTTGACTGGACTTGCCCGCCCCAGGCCTAAGGCTGCCAGCCCTCCCCTGTGTACATATATATGTAATTCTGCACTTCCGGGCAGGGAGTGCACGTACACCACCGGAGCACTGTTTCTGATGTGATGTAGTTACAGCAAGCCAATCAGCAGGTGCCGGATAATGGATGTCCGCCGGCACCCGCTGATCAGTGAGGAGGAAGACAGGACAGAGCTCTCCCTATGTACACAAGGCAGAGCTCCGTCCCGTCAGTGGGGATATGCTGGATTTTGTTTCCCTGCAAAGCACATCCCTTAGTAAAAGCACCACACACAGTACACACGTTAGGCACACAGTTAACCCTTTGATCGCCCTAGATGTTTAACTCCTTCCCAGCCATTGTCATTAGTACAGTGACAGTGCATATTTTTTAGCACTGATCACCGTACTACTGGTTCCCACAAAGTGTTAAAAGTGTAATTTAGTGTCAGATTGTCACAATATCGCAGTCCCGCTATAAGTCGTTGATAGCCGCCATTATTAGTCTATGAAAAAAATAAAATTCCAGTATATATCCCATAGTTTGTAGGGCACTGCCCACCCATTAATGCGTCCGGCCCTCTGATCTACATATCAGGGCACAAGATTATGGTTTCCAATGGGGGGGGTAGTGGATTTTTGAAGCATGTGATTAGAGCCAGAGGCTCTAATAGGCTTCAAAAAAGGGTGGGCTCAGTTGTGTGGCAATAGCGAATGAATATTCGCTATTACCACACTGATCCTTCTCCTGGCCAATCAGGAAGCAGGTCTGAGACCCGTTACCCGATGGGCTGAAAGGACAGGCGATCCTATTGGACGCCTAGGAAAAGCAGGGAGAAGCCGCACAGAAGACACAGGAGCCCGCCCGCCACCCATAGAAGCCCGCTGCCGTCGAAGCCCACAACCTGCTGAAGCCCGCAACCCGCCTGCTGGACACTGCAACCTGAAACCAATGGGGTAAGTACAGAGGGGGTGCTGAGATGCTGCTGACCGACCAACAGGGGGGGGTGGCAACCACCCCCCCTAAAAACCACCACCCGCCACTGTTGTAGGCTATGCTGTAACTTTTGTGCAAACCAATCAATATACGCTTATTGGGATTTTTTTTTTAACAAAAATACGTAGCAGAATACACATTGGCCTAAATTTATGAAGAAATTCGATTTTTTACATTTTTTATTGGATGGATGTTTTGTAGCAGAAAGCAAAAATATTGTTTTTTCTTTCAAAATTGTCGGCCTTTTTTTGTTTATAGCGCAAAAAAATAAAATAAAAACCGCAGAGGTGATCAAATACCAGCAAAAGAAAGCTCTATTTGTGGGGAAAAAATGACATAAATTTAATTTATGTAAAGCATTGCATGAAGGCGCAATTGTCAGTTAACCGCGATGCCCCCCCCAGAGTGAAAGAACGGAGGTCCGTGTAAGTAAACACGGACCTCTGTTCTGTGAGGGGGGAAGGGCTGTGATCACAGCCTTCCTCTACATGGAAGCTGTGATCACTTCCCTTCCCCAGCTAGGGCAGTCCCCCCACAGTTAGAACGCTCAGGGAACACAGTTAACCCTTAGAGCGCCCCCTGCAGGTTAACCCCTTCACTGCCAATGGCATTTACACAGTAATCAATGCATTTTTATAGCACTAATCGCTGTATAAATGCCAATGGTCCCAAAAAAGTGTCAAAATGTTCTGACATGTCCGCCGCAATATCGCAGTACCGCTAAAAATCGCAGATCGCCGCCATTACTAGTAAAAAATAAAAAAAAAATAAAAACCCCAGAAATGAATTCTCACCATCCGTAAACGCAACCACTTTTGCGCAAACCAATCAATAAACGCCGATTGCGATTTTTTTTATCACAAATATGAGGAAGAATATAAATCGGCCAAAACCGATTAAAAAAAAATTTTTTAATATATATTTTTTTTGGGTTTGTATTTTAGCAAAAAGTAAGAAATTTGGGTTTTTTTGCAAAATTGTCGCTCTTCTTTTGTTTATAGCAGCGATCAGAAATGACGCAGAGGGGATCAAATACCACCAAAAGAAAGCTCTATTTGTGGGAAAAAAAGGATGCCAATTTCGTTTGGGTACAACGTTGCACGACCGCGCAATTGTCAGTTAAAGCGACGCAGCGCCGAATCGCAAAAAGGGCTCTGGTCCTAAAGGGGGAAATCCTTCCGGGGCTGAAGTGGTTAAAGTAGCGCAGTGCCGTATAGCAAAAAATGGTCTGGTCATGGGGGGGGGGGGGGGTAAATGTTCCGGAGGTCAAGTGGTTCACATATTAAAAATATTGAAAACTAATGTTGAAATGACTTGAACATGTTAAAGCTTCTATGAGATTGTAGTGATTTTATGTACATGGGGGGATTTTATATCTGCTTTCAGCTCTGCGTCGTCCTGCGTTTCTCTGCATTTCTTGGATCCGTTCTTCCCACACCGCGGCTGGGTTTATGTTTTTCATGCTGCAGTTTTGATGCACTGACCGGAATTTTCCCATTCAAATCGAATGTAATCGGGTTCCTTCGTATCGAATGTACAACACGTCCAAAAATGTGTAGAAAGCAGATGGATGTGTTGAGCGTGAGTCATAACTTCAGACAGAGATGTGATAGAAGAGAAGTACAGGATCCTTCGACATGAGCGCGGCGATCGGCGAGGGAGAAAGGGCCAGCGGGAGGACATAGGCGGCTGCGCTAAGGTCTCTATACTTTATGATGAGATGAAAGAATTGTTGTATTTCCATGATGTAAAGCTAAGTACTATGGATGTGGTTTACTGAGGTCTGAGTATTGGACTGCCCATCTCAGGCCATACGCGGGCATCGCCAGCTCAGACCATACCTGTATCTCTATAGCCATGCTCTTCCCCTTATTAGACTATTTCCAGACCACAACCCTTCCTCCTTACATAGCCTGCAAGTACCGACTTTAGGACTGAACAGGGGCATAGATAAGGAGGGGGTAGGGGGGGTCCAAACTGACCACAGAGCATCCACAGCAGCAGCTAGTGCTGACAGCTACTGAGCTTCCAAAGCAGGAGCTACTCAGATCCCAGGGACAGGCAGTTCAGAGTGAGAGAGGCTGGGGGAGGGGTGTACAGGGGATGATCTGTACTGGGGGAGCGCTGTGCTGGTGAAGAGGTGCACTGGGGAGAGATCTGTACTGGGGGATAGAACTATACTGGGGAGAGATCTGTACTGGGGGAGAGCTGTACTGGGGGAGAGCTGTACTGGGGGAGAGATCTGTACTGATGTAGAGCTGTACTGGAGGCGATCTGTACTGATGGAGAGCTGTACTGGAGGAGATCTGTACTGAGGGAGAGCTGTACTGGAGGAGATCTGTATTAAGGGAGATCTGTACTGGGGGAGAGCTGTACTGGGGGAGAGCTGTACTGGAGGAGATCTGTACTGAGGGAGAGCTGTACTGGAGGAGATCTGTATTAAGGGAGAGCTGTACTGGAGGTGATCTGTACTGAGGGAGAGCTGTACTGGAGGTGATCTGTACTGAGGGAGAGCTGTACTGGAGGAGATATGTACTGGGGGAGAGCTGTACTGGAGGAGATATGTACTGGGGGAGAGCTGTACTGGAGGAGATCTGTACTGGGGGAGAGCTGTACTGGAGGAGATCTGTACTGGGGGAGAGCTGTACTGGAGGAGATCTGTACTGGAGGAGATATGTACTGGAGGAGAGCTGTACTGGAGGAGATCTGTACTGGGGGAGAGCTGTACTGGGGGAGAGCTGTACTGGAGGAGATATGTACTGGGGGAGAGCTGTACTGGAGGAGATCTGCACTGGAGGAGATCTGTACTGGGGGAGAGCTGTACTGGGAGAGAGCTGTACTGGGAGAGAGCTGTACTGGAGGAGATCTGTATTAAGGGAGATCTGTACTGGAGGAGATATGTACTGGGGGAGAGCTGTACTGGAGGAGATATGTACTGGGGGAGAGCTGTACTGGAGGAGATCTGTACTGGGGGAGAG
>BLSH010310128.1:1171813-1193536 GCA_018402905.1 Glandirana rugosa
CCCCCCCCCCCCCCCCCCCCCCCCCCCCCCCCCCCCCCCCCCCCCCCCCCCCCCCCCCCCCCCCCCCCCCCCCCCCCCCCAGTTTGGTATGTTTGCCCTGGGCTCTAGATGACCTTGTCCCAGCATTATATATATATAAAGGGGGCCTATTCACGTTGGCGCGCCTAAAAGTTGCCGCCAAGTTTGAAAAGCGACCATGCTTTGCGTTTTGTTACACCCCACCCCGTGTGCAGGTTTATTACTCCTCCAGAATATTGGAACCTCCATCAGAGTACATCACAGACCAGACATGTGCGACGCGTTTCGTTCTGAATCTAATTTCTGACAAATTTTCCATTATTCGGATGTATCCGAATTTCCGAATGACAGTAACGAATCCGAAATAACTAAACAAAATTTTGTCTGAAATTCGAATCAAATTCGTAAACAAACTTGAAATATAAACATATTGCTGACTGTTGCTGATTTCCTTCAAAGACT
The DNA here is from genome assembly GCA_018402905.1 of Glandirana rugosa. NCBI lineage: Eukaryota > Metazoa > Chordata > Amphibia > Anura > Ranidae > Glandirana > Glandirana rugosa. The sequence goes on from BLSH010310128.1 coordinate 1,172,294, forward strand.
ACGTGTGTGTTAGTGTTAGAATATAGCTGTCCTCTGGAATTCGAATTATGAAAAGAATAGAATAGAACACAACCAGCCATTCTTCACAATGATTTCGGATTGATTCAATATTTTCGAATACTTCGAATCCATTGGGAAAATTTCAATCCGTTCCAAAAACAAATTAACAACGTGAATTTTGTTACGAACAGCGGCGGCCCGTCCATTGAGGGCGCACCGGCGCCGCCTCCCCTCTCCCTGCCTCCGCCCCCATATCCATGCGCCCAGCCCCCATGTAGGATGCCGGGCGCATGAATTACAATTGGGGGGGTGATTGGGGGGGTGATTTGAAGCACAGATTAGAGCCAAAGGCTCTAATAGACTTCAATATAGGGTGGGCTCAGGGACGCAGAGAGTGCGCCCTCAGCCCACCCAGGTGTGTCAGAATAGCAAATGAATATTCGCAATTCTAACACTGAACCTCCTCCCGGGCCAATCAGGAAGCAGGTCCTGAGACCTGTCACCCGATTGGCTGAAAGGACAGGCGATCCTATTGGACGCCTATCGCCTAGGAGGAGGAGACACACGGAAGATGGAGGAGAGCAGCCACTGCCCGTCACCCGCCTCCTTGATGGGGGTAAGTGCCTGACAAAGGGGGGGCTGGTAGTGCTGTGCCGCCCAGGGGGGTAGTGGTGGTAGTGCCACGCTGCCCAAAAAAAACCCACCAACACTTACGCGGGTGCAATAAAATGAATTTAGTAACTTAACAAATCGGTCTGAAACGAAACAAAACTATTTTTTTGATCTGCACATGTCTACTGCAGACCCCCCCCCCAGCATTTATTTAGCACCTTGTCTACCCAGGAAGGTAGTGAACTGCGGGCCCCATGACCACACCCCTTCTTTAACGTTGACGCATTTCACCAAAATGGGCTTAGTCGTCTACAACTAGAAAAGAAGTTGCTAACAATGAAGCCTACTGCTGTGAAATGTGTTAGAGGTTCGCGTCACAGCATGTGCCTGACTGAGAACCGCCCCTCATTGACGCGTTTCGTCACCATGTTGCTTAGTCTACAACTAGACAAGAAGTTGCCTACAACTAAGCCCATTGTTGTGAAACGTGTCAATGAGGGGCTGTTCTCAGTCGGGTACGTGTCATAGCAATACCCTGCCTGAGAACCGCCCCTCACTGATGCATTTCACCAAAATGGGCTTGGTCATCTACAACTAAGTTCATTGCTGTGAAGGATTTCCCCGCCTGAGATCCAACCCTCTTTGACGTGTTTCACGGAAATGGGCTTAGTCATCTACAACTAGACAAGAAGCCATCTACAACTAAGCCTATTGTGAAACATGTTAGAGATGCATGTGACAACATGTCCCTGAGTGAGAACCGACCCTCACTGATGCGTTTCACCAAAACGGGCTTGGTCATCTACAACTAAGCCCATTGATGTGAAGCATGTCCCCACCTGAGATCCAACCAGTTGACGCATTTCACAGAAATTAGCTTAGTTGTATACAACTAGACAAGAAACCGCCTACAACTAAGCCTATTGTGGTGAAACGTGTTAGAGATATGTGTCACAGCATGTCCCTGCCTCAGAATCGACCCTCACTGACACGTTTCGCCAAAATGGGCTTAGTCGTCTACAACTAGAAAATAAATTGCTGACAATTAAGCCTACTGCTGTGAAACGTGTTAGAGATTCACATCACAGCATGTGCCCGACTGAGAACCGCCCCTCATTGACGCGTTTCATCACAATGTTCTTAGTCGACAACTAGACAAGAAGTTGTCTACAACTAAGCCTATTGCTGTGAAGCATGTCCCCATCTGAGATCCAACCCTCAACGTGTTTCACAGAAATGGGCTTAGTTGTCTACAACTAGACAAGAAGCCATCTACATCTAAGCCTATTGTGGTGAAACGTGTTAGAGATATGTGTCACAGCATGTCCCTGCCTGAGAACCAACCCTCACTGACACGTTTCGCCAAAATGGGCTTAGTCGTCTACAACTAGAAAATAAATTGCTGACAATTAAGCCTACTGCTGTGAAACGTGTTAGAGATTCGCATCACAGCATGTGCCCAGCTGAGAACCACCCCTGATTGAGGCGTTTCATCACAAGGTTCTTAGTCTACAACTAGACAAGAAGTTGTCTACAACTAAGCCTATTTCTGTGAAGCATGTCCCCACCTCAACGTGTTTCACAGAAATGGGCTTAATCATCTACAACTAGACAAGAAGACATCTACAACTAAGCCCATTGTTGTGAAACATGTTAGAGATGCATGTCCCTGCGTGAGAACCGACCCTCACTGATACATTTTACCAAATGGGCTTAGTCGTGGCAGGTGTACAGACCCAGGAACTCAGCACAGGGATAATGGGAGCCCCTCATAATGGGCACAGCGGGTGTACAGACCCAGGAACTCAACACAGGGATGGTAGGAGGCCCTCATAATGGGCACAGCGGGTGTACAGACCCAGGAACTCAACACAGGGATGGTGGGAGCACTTCATAATGGGCACAGCAGGTGTACAGACCCAGGAACTCAGTACAGGGATGGTGGGAACCCCTCATAATGGGCACAGCGGGTGTACAGACCCAGGAACTCAACACAGGGATGGTAGGAGGCCCTCATAATCGGCACAGCAGGTGTACAGACCCAGGAACTCAGCACAGGGATGGTGGGAACCTCTCATAATGGGCACAGCGGGTGTACAGACCCAGGAACTCAGCACAGGGATGGTGGGAGGCCCTCATAATCGGCACAGCAGGAGTACAGACCCAGGAACTCAGCACAGAGATGGTGGGAACCCCTCATAATGGGCACAGCAGGAGTACAGACCCAGGAACTCAGCACAGAGATGGTGGGAACTTCTCATAATGGGCACAGCTGGTGTACAGAACTAAGAACTCAGCACGGGGACCTCATAATGGGCACAGCTGGTGTACAGAACTAAGAACTCAGCACGGGGATGGTGGGAACCACTCATAATGGGCACAGCGGGTGTACAGACCCGGGAACTCAGCACAGGGATGGCGGCAACCCCTCATAATGGGCACAGCAGGTGTACAGACCCAGGAACTCAGCACAGAGATGGTGGGAACCCCTCATAATGGGTACAGCTGGTGTACAGACCCAGGAACTCAGCACAGAGATGGTGGGAACTCCTCATAATGGGCACAGCTGGTGTACAGAACTAAGAACTCAGCACGGGGATGGTGGGAACCCCTCATAATGGGCACAGCGGGTGTACAGACCCGGGAACTCAGCACAGGGATGGTGGGAACCCCTCATAATGGGCACAGCGGGTGTACAGACCCGGGAACTCAGCACAGGGATGGTGGGAGCCCCTCATAATGGGCACAGCAGGTGTATAGACCCAGGAACTCAGCACAGGGATGTTGGGAACCCCTCATAATGGGCACAGCGGGTGTACAGACCCGGGAACTCAGCACAGGGATGGTGGGAGCCCCTCATAATGGGCACAGCAGGTGTATAGACCCGGGAACTCAGTGCAGGGATGGTGGGAACCCCTGAGCACAGGAGGTGTACAGACCAGGATGGAACCCACAATTATGGATAGAAGAAACTCTCCAGCATCCACAAATAATCAAATATCAGGTATTGGTGGAGTGACTCTTTAACCCTCGAGTTCTGCGGTGAGCGGTGAGCCCGGGCTCCACGCGTACCACACATCCCCCTCTGCGCTTGTCCTTGACATTGCAGAATGAAGATGTTTTGTTACCATCATAATGGACCTCTTATGAATATCTTCCCCCCCCATGGCGCCATTATAACCCGCGCCCTGCTGGACCCGTCCGCCATCCTCCATTGTCTAATTACATTGAACCAGCAGGACTAATCAGGAGGGCACGCAGGTGACACCGTTGTCATTGTCTGTTCTCTCTCTATTTATGGGCCGGATATATGATGTGGCGCTCGGTGTCATTGAGTAGCCCTTGAATCATTCGATGTAACGTTCGATGTCATGCACTTCTTACAGCTCTAGGAGCTGTCCATCATTTTCTGCTTTTATACTGAGCATTGGGCCATGTCGCTGTGTGCAGCTGCCGTTTATGATTGTTCTGTGTAAAGTGCGACTCTGGCCTCCCAATCAAAGAAAATATGGAGCAGCACTGCCCGGCCACTTTATTAGGTACACCTTGCTAGTCGCGGGTTGGACCCCCTTTGGCCTTCATTCTTGGTGGCATCGATACAACAAGGTGTTGGAAACGTTCCTCAGAGATTTCCCTCCATAGTGACAATGATAGCATCACACAGTTGCTGCAGATTTGTCGGCTGCCCATCCATGATGCCAATCTCCCGTTCCGCCACATCCCAAAGGGTCTCTATTGGATGAGATGTGGGGAGTGTGGAGACCTTTGGAGTGCAGGGACCTCATTGTCCAGTGGTGAGATGATTGGAGCTTTGTGATTGGTGCATTATCCTGCTGGGAGGAGCCATCAGAAGATGGGGGCACTGCAGTCATAAAGGGGTGGGCATGGTCAGCAACAATACTCAGGTAGGGGGTGGCGTTTAAATTATGCTCAATTGGTATTAAGGGGCCCAAAGTGTGCCCATCCCCCCCATCATTACACCCCCATCACAAGCCTGAACCGGTGATGCAAGGCAAGATGGATCCATGAGCCAAATTCTGACCCCACCATCTGAATGTCGCAGCTGAAATCCAGACTCATCGGACCAGGCAACGTTTTTCCAATCTTCTATTGTCCTATTTTGGTGATTCTGTGCCAATTGTAGCCTCAGTTTCCTGTTCTGACAGGAGTGACACCCGGTGTGGTTTTCTGCTGCTGTAGCCCATCTGCTTCAAGGTTGGATGTGTTGTGCGGTCAGAGATGGTATTCTGCACACCTTGAGTGTAATGAGTGGTTATTTGAGTTACCATTGTCTTTTTATCATCTGGAACCAGTCTGCCCATTCTGCTTTGACCTCTGACACCAACAAGGCGTTTTCCTCCACACAACTGCCACTCGCTGGATATTTTCTCTTTTCCCACCAATTCTCTGTAAACCCGAGAGATGGTTGCGTGTGAAAATCCCAGAAATACTCAGACCGGACTGTCTGCCACCAACAACCATGCCACGTTCTCTTCAATCCCCTTTCTTCCCCATTCTGATGTCCGGTGTGAACTTCAGCAAGCCGTCTTCACCACGTCTAGATGCCTAAATGCATTGAGTTGCTGCCATGTGATTGGCTGATTAGCAATTTGTGTTACCAAGCAATTGAACAGGCGTACCTAATAACGTGAGTAATAAGTCCATCTGCACAGTTTTCCCTTAGCACCCACCTTGATCCTGCCCACCTAATACAACTTCCTGTGATGGAGTGGCAACAATGCTGCACTGCTCCTGAATTCAGAGCAGAATTGTCACCCCCCATGTAAGCTGTGCCTGCCTAGGAGGCAGTGGTGTATTTAGGTTTTGTGCTGCCCTAGGCCTCACCCCCCCCCCCCCCCACAGTCATGGAATGCTGGCTGACTGATTGTTTGAGGCCCGCCGCCTGGGCCCTTCGGGATGCCCGGACCCCCACATATGTATGGGCTGGCCCCCTCTGATGGCGGCCCTGCTGGTATTATCATACCGGCAGCACTACAATTGCAAGCCGGCAGGGACTCTTTTCGTGCTGCCCCCCTGCAAAGTGCCGCCCTAGGCCTGGGCCTTGTTGGCCTAGGCCAAGATACAGCGTTGCTGGGAGGAGAAGACAATGCAGGGGGGAGTGGCCATCAGCTGTAGCCTATCAATCAGCATCTGATCCCACCTAGTCCTGCCCACTGCTTTCCGGTGTTCTGTCAAAATAGCCAAGTCGTCGAGATCTCCAATCACGTCCCACTGGGTTGACAGCACTGCCTCTGCTACCGAGCCCCTCCCACTGTGATGTGCAGTGTCTGGGAGGGGGGGGGGCGTGTGAGACACAAATGAAGGAAGATTTGGCACAGTCAGAGGAGGTAAAAGACATTTTTTTTTTACTTTACGGGGATAGTGAATCAGTAACCTGATTTGTTTCTTGTTTAGACTGACATGCAGGAGCGTTGTACTAAGGCTCCATTCACCCTTCTACAGCTCCAAAGTGGTGCGACATTCAGGTACGACTTTCATGCGATTTTGAGGGTTAACATTGCAGTCTACAGAGGAGAGGCCCCCCCCCTCATTCAATAGGACTTTGAAGGTTCAGAGAGTAAACATATTTAAAAACGGTACTTTTATTAATAAAGAATTACATACAAAAAGGTAATAAATGTATCAACAATAATACACAGTACAGCTCTTTACCACATAATCAGCTCCAATCACAGCTGCTCCGATGTGAACACACTTGCTGGTTATCGGCATTCCTTTCCTCACGATGAGAGGAGAGTCGGTAACCGGCTAATGTGAAAATGGACATCTACACTGATAATCGGGGCACTGATCATCGGTATCCCGATTACCTGTGCTGCCAATCAGTGCCTCCTCATCAGTGCCCTTCAGTGTTGCCTATTAGTGCCCATCAGTGCCACATATCAGTGCAGCCTCATCAGTGCCTCCTTATCAGTGCTGCCTCCTCAGTGCTCATCAGTGCCACCTCATCAGTACTCATCAGTGCAATCTCATCAGTGCCCATCAGTGCTGCCTCATCAGTGCTCATCAGTGCCGCCTCACCATTGCCCTTCAGTGCTACCTATTAGTGCCCATCAGTGCTGCATATCAGTGCAGCCTCATCAGTGCTGCCTCATCAGTGCTCATCCATGCTATCTCATCAGTGGCCATCAGTGCCCTTCAATGCTGCCTATCGGTGCCGCATATCATCAGTGCTGCCTCATCAGTACTCATTAGTGCCATTTCATCAGTGGCCATCAGTGCTGCCTTATCAGTGCTCATCAGTGCCACCTCATTAGTGCCCATCAGTGCAGCCTATCAGTGCTCATCAGTGCCATCTCATCAGTGGCCATCAGTGCTGCCTCATCAGTGCCCATCAGTGCCATCTCATCAGTGGCCATCAGTGCTGCTTATTAGTGCCAATCAGTGCTGCCTCATCAGTGCCCATCGGTGCAGCCTGTCAGTGCTCATCAGTGCCATCTCATCAATGGCCATCAGTGCTGCCTCATCAATGCCCATCAGTGCCATCTCATCAGTGGCCATCAGTGCCATCTCATCAGTGGCCATCAGTGCCATCTCATCAGTGCCCATCAGTGCCATCTCATCAGTGCCCATCAGTGCAGCCTCATCAGTGTTCATCAGTGCCGCCTCATCAGTGCCCATCAGTGCTGCCTCATCAGTGCTCATCAGTGCCATCTCATCAGTGGCCATCACTGCCATCTCATCAGTGGCCATCAGTGCTGCCTCATCAGTGGCCATCAGTGCCATCTCATCAGTGCAGCCTCATCAGTGTTCATCAGTGCTGCCTCATCAGTGCCCATCAGTGCCGCCTCATCAGTGCCCATCAGTGCTGCCTCATCAGTGCTCATTAGTGCTGCATCATCAGTGCCCACCAGTGCAGCCTATCAGTGCTCATCAGTGCCATCTCATCAGTGGTCATCAGGGCTGCCTCATCAGTGCCCATCAGTGCCATCTCATCAGTGGCCATCAGGGTCGCCTCATTAGTGCCCAGCAGTGCAGCCTCATCAGCATCATTCAGTGAAGAAGAAAATTGATCTGTTTGCAAAATTTTATAACAGAAACTAAGAAAAACTGTTTTTTGTTTTGTTTTTAATTTGTGGTCTTTTTTGTTTGTTTAGCAAAAAATAAAAACCCAGGGGTGATGAAATACCACCAAAAGAAAGCTCTATCTGTGTGAAAAAAAATGATAAAAATGTCATATGGGTACAGCGTGGCATGACCGCGCAATTGTCATTCAAAGTGCGACAGCACTGAAAGCTACAAATTGGGCAGGAAGGGGGTAAAAGTGCTGGTCAGGCAAGTGGTTAATTGCAAGCAGTAAACAAGGCGTAACTGCTGAAAGGCGTCTGCTGTATGTACATGGTCTACGTTTAATAAAGTACAGTATCTCACAAAAGTAAGTACACCCCTCACATTTTTGTAAATATTTTATTCTATCTTTTCATGTGACAACACTGAAGAAATGACACTTTGCTACAATGTAAAGTAGTGAGTGTACAGCTTGTATAATAGTATAAATTTGCTGTCCCCTCAAAATAACTCAACACACAGCCATTAATGTCTAAACCACTGGCAACAAAAGTGAGTACATCCCTAAGTGAAAATGACCAAATTTGGCTCAATTAGCCATTTTTCCTCCCCGGTGTCTTGTGACTCTTTAGTGTTACAAGGTCTCAGGTGTGAATGGGGAGCAGGTGTGTTAAATTTGGTGTTATCGCTCTCACTCTCTCATACTGGTCACTAGAAGTCCAACTTGGTACCTCATGGCAAAGAACTCTCTGAGGATGTGAAAAAAAAGAATTGTTGCTCTACATAAAGATGGCCTAGGCTATAAGAAGATTGCCAAGACCCTGAAACTGAGCTGCAGCGCGGTGGCCAAGACCATACAGCAGTTTAACAGGACAGGTTCCACTCAGAACAGCGCCTCGCCATGGTCGACCAAAGAAGTTGAGTGCAGTGCTCAGCGTCATATCCAGAGGTTGTCTTTGGGAAATAGATGGATGAGTGCTGCCAGCATTGCTGCAGAGGCTGAAGGGGTGGGGGGTCAGCCTGTCAATGCTCAGACCATACGCCGCACACTGCATCAAATTGGTCTGCATGGCTGTCGTCCCTGAAGGAAGCCTCTTCTAAAGCTGATGCACAAGAAAGCCTGCAAACAGTTTGCTGAAGACAAGCAGACTAAGGACATGGATTACTGGAACCATGCCCTGTGGTCTGATGAGACCAAGATAAACTTATGTGGTTCAGATGGTGTCAAGCGTGTGTGGCGGCAACCAGGTGAGGAGTACAAAGACAAGTGTGTCTTGCCTACAGTGAAGCATGGTGGTGGGAGTGTTATGGTCTGGGGCTGCATGAGTGCTGCCGGCACTGGGGAGCTACAGTTCATTGAGGAAACCATGAATGCCAACATGTACTGTGACCTACTGAAGCAGAGCATGATACCCTCCCTTCAGAGACTGGGCCGCAGGGCAGTATTCCAACATGGTAACGACCCCAAACAGACCTCCAAGATGATCACTGCCTTGCTAAAGAAGCTGAGGGTAAAGGTGATGGACTGGCCAAGCATCTCCAGACCTAAACCCTATTGAGCATCTGTGGGGCTCCTCAAATGGAAGGTGGAGGAGCGCAAGGTCTCTAACATTCACCAACTCTGTGATGTCGTCATGGAGGAGGGGAAGAGGACTCCAGTGGCAACCTGTGAAGCTCTGGTGGACTCCATGCCCAAGAGGGTTAAGGCAATGCTGGAAAATAATGGTGGCCACACAAAATATTGACACTTTGGGCCCAATTTGGACATTTTCACTTAGGGGTGTACTCACTTTTGTTGCCAGCGGTTTAGACATTAATGGCTGTGTGTTGAGTTATTTTGAGGGGACAGCAAATTTACACTGTTATACAAGCTGTACACTCACTACTTTACATTGTAGCAAAGTGTCATTTCTTCAGTGTTGTCACATGAAAAGATAGAATAAAATATTTACAAAAATGTGAGAGGTGTACTTACTTTTGTGAGATACTGTATTTGGAAGAATTCCTGGAGCGCCGACTCAATCGCTTTTGGATTATTACTAAGTGATTAATTGCAGTGGCGGCTGGTGGTATATTTTTGGGGGGGTGCAGAAAAACAATGTACCCACAACCACACCCCCCCCCCCCACCGGGCAGGTCACCCGCACCACCCACCCCCCCATTGGTCGGTCAGTTGGGTCACTCCAACAGGACCTCGAGACAGGGCCCGCTTCCTGATTGGCCGGGAGAGGAATCAGTGTGACAATAGCAAATATTAACTCTGCGCCCCAAGCCCACCCTTTTTTGAAGCCTATCACAGCCTGTGGCTCTAATCACGTGCTTCAAAAAAAAAAAAACACTTCATTGTAATCCATGCGTCCGGTGCCCTGCATGTAGATTAGGGGGCTGGACGCATGGATAAGGGGGCATTACAGGCCGCCACTGGTTAATTGAGAGAAATGGGAAATCCATCCTTGCTAAGTTCTCTCTGAAAGTGCTAATTATTTGGCAGCTCAAGCATGCAAGGGAATCCGAGCAGCCAATGGAGCAGCATTTTCGGAAGGAGAGATGAGCAATAGACCACCTCCATTCACATTCCTTCCATGACAGGTTCACACTGGATGCTCTTCCCTGGACCGTAATGGGCCGTCTGTTATTGGCCAAATTGGAAGGAATGATTCTCTGTGTCCGGTTGACGTCTCTCATAGGGATATCATGGCTTGTATCTGTCGGAGAAGAGATTTCTGCTTTATATAGGACAATAGTGGAAGTATTTTTATCCTGCAGCATCAACGTCAGCTGAGTAATCGCAGTAATGTGGCTGGAGGAGGACGGTGAGTGGCAGGCCGCAGGTGAGCAGACCCACATCTGTGCCTTCAGAATTCGGTGATTGGTTGAAGGTTCGGACGCTGGGCACCCATCATAATAAATAACGATGAGCAGCAATGTTATACCTTGCAAATCACATCTGATCCCTGCTTGTTGCAATGTTTTCCTGGATGACGGTTGGCTCCCTCGATGGCTCAGTGTGCCGGAGGCATGAAACTTTATTCTCACCTTTTAGCCCAGATCAGCTCACAATGCAGCCATTTTATCTATACGGTATATCAGCGTTCCTCAACCTATTCTCAGACACAACTCCCTTTAATAGTATGCAAAGTTTCAAGTCAAAAATTTTAAAAATGTAAATGTTACTTATCAATGGGAGACCTGAGCCAACCACCCTTCAGGTCAGAGTCCCCCCATCACTTCAGAGTCCCCTCATCACATCAGAAGCCCAAGCCCCTTTATCCCATCTACAGGGACGCTGAAACAGCCGGCCCACCTGTATGGAGCCAAGGCCCCTTCGGTTCAACAGGGGGCCCGGGCACCTGATGAGCAGGAGGGCCAGCTGTACTGCCTTATCACTGAAACCGATCTCCCCTGTAGCCCCCCCCTGCAGCAGCTGAAAGCTGGCAGGAGGGAGAGGAGGAGAAGATGGCTGCCCTGGTCCTGTCAGTTCAACAGGGAGACCTGGGAACCTGACAAGCAGGAGGGCCAGCTGTGCTGCCTTATCCCTGAAACTGACTCCCCTGTGGTTCCCCCTGCAGCAGTTGAAAACTGACAAGACGGAAAGGAGGAGAAGATGGCTGCCCAGGCCCCGTCAGTTCAACAGGGGGGCCCGGGTACCTGATGAGCAGGAGGGCCAGCTGTACTGTTTTATCGCTGAAACCGATCCCCCTGGGGCTCCTCCTGCAACAGCTGAAAGCTGACAGGAGTGAGAGGAGAAAAAGATGGCTGCCTAGGCCCCATCAGTTCAACAGGGGGGGCCGGGCACTTGATGAGCAGGAGGGCTAGCTGTACTGCCTTATCCCTGAAACCGTTCCCCCTGTGGCTCCCCCCGCAGCAGCTGAAAGATGGCAGGAGGGAGAGGAGGAGAAAATGGCTGCCCAGGCCCCCTCATCTATGGGCCTCCAATCACTTTAGACCCCGGTACCACTTTAATGAGCTACCTAGAAGGCCCCTGTACCCCATTAATGGGTTGCTGGTTGTATCAGGCCCCTGTACCCCATCAATAAGATGTCAATCATTTCAGGCCCCTTTACCCCATCAAAGGGCAGTCAATCATTTTAGTGCTCTGTATCATATAGATGGGTTTCTGGTCATTTCAGGCCCCTGTGCCCCATTGTTGGGCCGTAAATCATTTTACACCCCTGTACCCCCATCCTTAGGCTTCCATTCATTTTAGACCCCTGTGCCCCATCAATGGGCTGCCCAACATTTCAGACCCCTGGTCTCACCATCTATAGGTTGCTGGTCATATCAGACCCCTGTACCCCCCTTCTCAATGAATTGCTAATTATTTCAGGCTTTTGTACCCTGTTGATGAGTTGCTGGTCATTTCACGCCCCATTACCCCATCGTTCGGTTGCCAGTTATTTTAGGCCCCCCATTCAGCACAAGCACTATATACTATGCTCCATTCACATTTGTGCAACTTGTCATGCGACTTTGGACACATAGGGGTTGATTTAGAAAAACTGGAGAGTGCAAAATCTGGTGCAGCTGTGTATAGAACCCAATCAGCTTCCACCCAGGTTTACACTTGTGCGATGCGGGAAGCAGTGCGATTTCAGCGCCGGTTCTGGCATTGCATTTCTCCCGCAGGCAGTTCACACTGCCTTCTGCGAACCGCTGCTGGTATCATTACAATGTTAATGACACATCCAGTTTGGTTCACAGATCGCAGAGCGAACTGTGGATTTCGGACAGCAATCAGATCGCATAGGTGAGAACAACCAGGCGATCCGATTTCCAGTGCCGGGAAAAACAAGTCCCTGCACCTTTTTCTGTGCGAATCCAATGCGAGTTCAGCCGTACAACTGTATGGCTGGACTCGGATTGCACAGACATCGCATGCGATCGGCCCCTGCGGTGCGGGTGCGAATCAAATGCGATGTCTAAGATCGCATTAATGTGAACCTAGGCTCCAGGTTTTTCTGTCAAAGCATAACTGAACAAGCTGAAGTTAGAAGCTGATTGGCTCTCATGCAGAGCTGCACCAGATTTTGCACTCTCCAGTTTTAGTAAGCCTGCGTTCACATAGGAGTGATCTGACTTTGCTAGGCGACTTTCAGCACGACTTCAGGTGACTTACAACCCGACTTCATGCCAGGCGACTTTCAGCACGACTTCATGCCAGGCGACTTTGCCTGTGGACAATCAGAGCAGGGTGGGAGGGGGTTGCCCTGGACAAATTATTTTCTTTTCACTATAAAGTCGCTTCCATTTAGATGGGGGATCCGACTTGGAGGCGACTTCTATTCAATTCTATGGGCACAAGTCGCCTAGAAGTAGGACAGGAACCTTTTCTGTAGTCGCTCCAACTTCAATAGTGTACTATAAGAGGGCTCCCATTCATTTCAATGGGACTTCAAATGTCAAGCGACTTGGGGCGCAAGTCACCCTTGTGTGCAGAGGTGTAACCAGAACCTTCAGGGCCCCAGTGCAAGAAATTATGAAGGGCCCCCTGACCCCTGGACAGAACCCTTCCCTCGATCCTGGGGCCCTTTACTCCCATTGCGGGTCCCTTTATTATGGTACCGCAGCGGGACCCTTTCACAAGTTCTGCAGCGGTCCCCCTTTCTGCCATATTGGGGACTCCCCATGGTGGTGAAATGCCAGGGCCCGGTCACAATTGCAACCTTTGCAATCCTGATAGTTCCCTCACTGGTGTCAGTAGTTTTTCATTTTTATTTTCATTTTATTATTTTTTTACCATTTCATTTTATTTCTTTTACAATTTTATTTTTATTATTTTTTACAATTTATTTAGGAGCTCTGTTGGGGGGCTTTGATGAGATATCAGGGGGTCTAAACAAACCTCAGCCCTCATTCTCCATCTGTGGAGCCTCAGCTGCACAGAATGAATGGGCAGGAATAGCTGTGCACCGAGCCTTCCATTCATTCAGAAACGGAAGTATAGTAAACACAGTTTACTATGCTTCAGTTATGAATGAACCAATTGGTACCAATCACTGACTCTGTCCATTCAAAAAAGAAAGGAGCCGGTAAATTACAAATTTACCGACCCGTTCCCATCTCTCCATCATGACTCATCTTCTACAGGAAGGGGGAAGACAGCAGCTCTGTGGGGGGACCAGGGAAGCACACAGGGGCCCTGGAAATAGCAGAAGACAAGTAAACTGGATAGGAGAGGCGGCGGGGGCAGCATATAGAGGAACCAATCTCCTGCATTAGGAGGAAAATGGGGGACATCGGTTCCTCTAAATGCCGCCCCGCCATCCCTCCTATCCAGGTGTACAAGGGAGGCACATGGGCCCCCTGGAGCACGGGGCCCGGTTGCAATTGAAACCCCTGCAACCCCTATTGTTACGCCCCTGCCTGTGTGAATGGGCACTAAATCAATCCCATAAAGTTGCTTTACAAGTTGTAGCCCCTGTATTTTAATAGAAGCCGTTCAAATCTATGCGACTTAAAGTTGCAGTGACTTTAAAAAGTTCCTTCGCTACTTTGATGTGACTTTCGTGCAACTTGAATGCTATAGAGTGCAATGTAAACTCTCAAAAGTTGCAATAAAGGATATGTAAAGGTTTGTTTAAAAAAACAAAACAAAGATGTCATACTTATGCAGTTGGTTTTGCACAGAGTGGCCCCGAACCCCCTCTTCTGGGGTCCCTCAGCGGCGCCCCTGGCTCCTCCTCTTCTCACGTGCCCCGTTGGAGATCTGCTTTCTCTAGGGTCACCCGTGTGGGCGTGCCCCCGTGTCCTGCTGCTGCATCCTTTGACACAGACAGCAGGACTCGGCCCCGCCCCCCGGCTTCGGCCTCATTGGATTTGATTGACAGCAGCGGGAGCCAATGGCTGCACTGATATCAATCTATCCAATGAAGTCCCGAGATACCAGCTGGAACGGATGTGCTCGCCCCCCGCCGCTGGAACGATCGGGTTCAGGTAAGTAAAAGGGGGGCTCTGGGGGGCTGCTGCAGTACAGGAGATTTTTCCCCTTAACCACTTCAGCCCCGGAAGGATTTCACACTTTAGGACCGTAGCCCTTTTTGCGATTCGGCGCTGCGTCGCTTTAACTGACAATTGCGCGGTCGTGCGACGTTGTACCCAAACGAAATTTGCGTCCTTTTTTTCCCACAAATAGAGCTTTCTTTTGGTGGTATTTGATCACTGCTGCGTCATTTCTGATCGCCGCTATAAACAAAAGAAGAGCGACAATTTTGCAAAAAAACCCAAATTTCTTACTTTTTGCTAAAATACAAATCCAAAAAAAAAATATAAAAAAATTTTTTTTCATCGGTTTTGGCCGATTTATATTCTTCCTCATATTTGTGATACAAAAAATCGCAATCGGCGTTTATTGATTGGTTTGCGCAAAAGTGGTCGCGTTTACGAATGATGAGAATTCATTTTTGGGGTTTTTATTTTTTTTTTATTTTTTACTAGTAATGGCGGCGATCTGCGATTTTTAGCGGTACTGCGATATTGGGGCGGACATGTCGGACCATTTTGGCACTTTTTTGGGACCATTGGCATTTATACAGTGATCAGTGCTATAAAAATGCACTGATTACTGTGTAAATGCCATTGGCAGTGAAGGGGTTAACCTGCAGGGGGCGCTCTAAGGGTTAACTGTGTTCCCTGGGCGTTCTAACTATATGGGGACTGCCCTAGCTGGGGAAGGGAAGTGGTCACAGCTTCTGTGTAGAGGAAGGCTGTGATCACCGCCATTCCCCCTCTCACAGAACAGAGGTCCGTGTTTACTCACACGGACCTCCGTTCTTTCACTCCGGGGGGGGCATCGCGGGTGGCCGGCGGAGATCGACTCCGCCGCACCCGCTCCCTGGCCCTCTCCGGACACAGTGAGCGCTATCTGGCAGCCGCCGTCGTATGACGGCGTTTTGCCTTACAGAGCCACTTTGACGCCGTCAGATGCCGATCGGAGGTCGGCAAGTGGTTAATGCACAGAATATATTAAGGTGAAAAACCATGAGGGTTTACAACCGCTTTAAAGTCACATCTTAATGTTATCAATGTGACAGTTGTGCAACAGCCAAAGTCACATCCAAGTCGCACGCATCAAAGTCGCAATGTTCAGTCGCAATGGAAATCGCACGAGTCCCACAAGTATAAATGGAGCCTAGTAGTCACAAGACCACATTGTACAATTTTACCCCTGGACATGCAGTATAAATGCAACCCCCAGGATCCTTGTTCTGAGTCTGAATAGGGAAACCTCGAATCCCATATGAAAACCTTTGGTAGGTCTTTGGTAGCAGCTAAACTCAAATCAAATGTCCTTGTGAAGATGTAAAGGGAAATACTCTGTCCAGAGTTTAGCCAGCAGAGCAGTGATAGTTGGGTCCCCTGCCCTCAAGGGCCCAGGAATAGTTGTACCATGTGCACCCCCTGTAGTTATGCCCTAACTCTGCTCTTCCTAAGGGCAATTCATTTCTTGCATTGAGCCAAAATATAACAAAAAGCAGGAATATTCCAGGTAGAATTTAGGATCCCATAGTCCAGCCCTCTCCTGGTTGGCGGTGTTCCGGGAGCGGCTGGTGTCATCGTCTCTAACTGGTTAAAGAAGTGACTGTGGGCCAAACTGACTAAAGGCTGAAATTAGCATGTTTGTAGCCGTTCCCTGATAGAGGATTCAGCTGTTTAGGATGCCGCTTTCCTGATTTATATAATGTAATATTTCACTGCAGGGGACGGGAGGCTTAGATAACCCTCCATTAACCATTCCTATGGATTGGTGTGGCACGTTCACATAGATATCTTCTAGCTATGGAAACCGGTGGATGGAATAGTCCATTTAAATGATATTTCATGTGTAGATTCAGCAGGGAGCATAGAGAACCGTCTCAACTGAACAAAATAAAATCTACAAATTGCTTCCGTTGAGATAAACCCAACATTTGATGTTATGAGCCATCCTCTAGATCAGTGGTTCTCAACTCCGGTCCTCGGGACCCACTAACATGCCAGGTTTGCAGGATAACTGAAATACATCACAGGTGATAGAATTTGCTGCTCAGTGATTGCAGTATTCTAGTCTGCATCTCCCCAAGGTAATACTTAAAATCTGGCCAGTTGGTGTGTCCGAGGACCGGAGTTGAGAACCACTGCTCTAGATCTTCTTCTTAAAGCTGAATTCCAAGCTGGGTTCCCAATTGGTGTGGGGGGGAGGGGGGGTAAAGTGGGCCCTTCTGTACTGGGCCCGGACCCTATTAGTCCAGTAGGAGGGCCCAAGGGCAGAGAGGGGACTTTTTAGTTTCCATGGAGCGCAGGTGGAGTATTACCATGGGGCCTATTAGTTCCGAGGCAGAGAGGGGACTTTTTTTTGGGAATAGACAGAGTAAAAGAGTTAAGTGCCTCAGCATCTGACAGTCACTTCTGACCCCTGTACTCTGTACATTACATACGCCTGACACCTACACTCTATGTAGGCTCTCCTCCAATAGGTGGGAAGAGCCAGCCCTCCTGTACTGGGCCCAGACTCTATTAGTCCAGTAAGGAGATTCATTAGTCCAGTAAAGAGGCCCAGGGGCAGAGAGGGGAGTTTTTACAATGTATAGGGTGCAGGCACGCTACATACTCCTGACATCTGCACTCTTTACGTTACATACTCCTGACACCTTTAAAGATACATATGTGTGAACCACATGATAGTGTGAGCTGGCTTCTAGCTTTAGGTTTAAGTATTTAAGGGTGGGATAGCAGTGCAGGAGTTTTATAACAAAATATACTCCTGACACCTGGACTCTATGAAGGCTCTACCCCCAATAAGGGGGGGGGGTAAAGCCAGCCTTCCTGTAATGGGCCCAGACTTCTTTAGTACAGTAAGGGGTGGTCATTAGTCCAGTAAAGGGGCTCTGGGGCAGAGAGGGGACTTTTTATCATCCATGGGGCACAGGCATGTTGCATACTCTTGAACCTGCACTTTGTCCAATACATACTCCAGACCCCTGCACTTTGTATACAAAAAGAGGTCACACCAGCCTAGTGCGTTATTGAAAGCACCATTTATTCAAAAGGAATCAAGTAGGCGATTACGCTTACAAGACAAACAGCATAAAAGGCTCATCACATGTGCCAGGACGCATTTTTGAGGGTCTCCCCTCTTCCTCAGAGCTAGATGTCTGATGCCCCATTCGAATCTTATATACTATAGAAAGAGAAAGACTACAACCAATAGCTACATCTTTAATTGGTATGGAGTTAATTCGGCCCCCTTACCAATTGGAGGTGGAGCTAGTGGTTGTAGTCCTCTATCTTTAACACCCTCATTAGTTTTTTTTTTGCATGCAGTCTTTGTGGATCTCCCGATCTGAGGGGGGCAGCAAGGCATAGTGGGTGCCTGATGACTGATGATCTCCCCATAGAAAATTAGAAGTTGAGACCATCTACCTCCATTATCTGTCCCACACTTGAGCACGGAAGATTGTTTTTTCCTTCTTGTACTCTTGCCCTCTCTACATACTCCTGACCCCTGCACGATGTACAATACATACCTATAACCCCTGAAATCCTGACACTATCTATGTAGGCGCACGTTTTAAAGCCCCTCCCACTGTTAGCACAACCTTACCATACCCACAATTCACCACAACGTACTTGGCATGCTGCCTCATTATTGTCCACTGGGTGTTCAAGGGGCCCTGTCAGGTAGGCTGTACAGGGCCCCATGGTGGCCCTGACTCCGCTGATCCCTGGTGCCCAACCTGTGGCCCAAGGGCCGCATGCAGCCCTGTAGTATATGATGTGTGGCCCTCGGACCTCAGCAGTCTGTAGTGGAAACATTGATTGGGGTAATAGCACTGATCTCTTCTAGCTTCATGTAACATTTCCAGTTTCGTATTGCCTCCTGCAACATATCCCCAGCCAACAATGTATCCTGTCCTCACTCTCTGACCCTCATTTCCTCTACTAGGACTGCAGTCTCTGACAGTCTTCTCGGGAATTACATATATTGAATTTGCGACTTTTTGGTGATGTCAGGGGCCACATTTGAGGCCCCCTTTACTCAGTTGAAACCACTAGGCTGGATCAGTGGTCTCTAAACAGGGAGCCAGATGCGGCCCTTTGCTTGCTTTTATCTGGCTCTTGGAGCACTATTTTCATCAACTGATACCAACAACGGGGCATAATTCCCCCCCACTGACACCAATTATGGAGCACACCTCCATCCAATGACACCAAACATGAGGCACAATTACTCGGAATGACACCAACGATGGGTCACACTTCCTTCCAATGGCAACAATGGTGGGACACTATTCCTCCCAATAACAAAAAAGATGGGGCACTATTCCACCAATGATAAGACACAATTTCTCCCAATGACACCAACGATGGGGCACACTTCCTCCCAATGGCAACAATGATGGGGCACTATTCCTCCCAATGACCACAAAGATGGGGCACAATTTCTCCCAATGACACCAATTATGGAGCACACTTCCTCCCAATGGCAACAATGATGGGGCACAATTTCTCCCAATGACACCAATGATAGGTCACACTTCCCCCCAATGGCAACAATGATGGGGCACAATTCCTCCCAATGACACCAAGGATGGGGCACATTCCCTCCCAATGAAACCAAAGAAGGGGCACAATTCCTCCCAATGACACCAAATATGGGGCACAATCCTCCCAATGACACCAATGATGGGGCACAATTCCTCCCACTGGTTCCAAAGATGGGGCACAATCCTCCCAATGACAACAATGATGGGATATGATTCCTCCAAATGACACCAAGGATGGGGCACTATTCTTTCCAATGGCAACAATGATGGGGCACAATTCCTCCCAATGACACCAAGGATGGGACACACTCCCTCCCACTGGTAACAATGATGGGGCACATTTCTTCTTAAACACACCAATGATGGGGTACAATTCCTCCAAATGACACCAGTGATGGGGCACACTCCCTCCTGATGGCAACAATGATGGGGCACAATTCCTCCCAATCACACAAACGATGGGGCACAGTTCCTCCCAATGGCAACAATGATGGGGCACAGTTCCTCCCAATGGTAACAATGATGGGGTACATTTCTTTTCAATGACACCAAAGATGGGGCACAATTCCTCCCAATGACACCAAGGATGGGGCACACTTCCTCCCAATGACAGCAAAGATGGGGCACTATTCCTCCCAATGACACCAAAGATGGGGCACAATCCTCCCAATGACACCAAGGATGGGGCACACTCCCTCCCAATGGCAACAATGATTGTGCACAATTCCTCCCAATTACACCAACGTTGGGGCACAATTCTTCCTAATGACACCAATGATGGGGCACAATTCCTTCTAATGACACCAATGATGGGGCACTATTCCTCCCACTGACACCAATGATGGGGCACATTTCTCCTCAAACACACCAACGATGGGGTACAATTCCTCCAAATGACACCAGTGATGGGGCACACTCCCTCCTGATGACAACAATGATGGGGCACAATTTCTCCCAATGACAACAATAATGGGGCACATTTCCTTTCGATGACACCAAAGATGGGGCACAATTCCTCCCAATGACACCAAGGATGGGGCACACTCCCTCCCAATGACACCAAAGATGGGGCACAATTCCTCCCAATGACACCAAAGATGGGACACAATCCTCCCAATGACACCAAAGATGGGGCACAATCCTCCCAATGACACCAATGATGGGGCACAATTCCTCCCAATGACACCAAGGATGGGGCACAATTCTTCCCAATGACACCAATGATGGGGCACACTCCCTCCCAATGGCAACAATGATGGTGAACAATTCCTCCCAATCACACCAACGTTGGGGGCACAATTCCTCCTAATGATACCAATGATGGGGCTCTATTCCTCCTCCTGGCACCAACAATGGGGCACTATTCCTCCCATTGACACCAAAGATGAGTCATTGTTTATTCCCACTGATGCTGGGACTTTTTCTACTCTCAATGGCCACAGTCCGGCCCCCACTTAAGTCTGAAGGACAGTAAACTGGTCCTTTGTTTAGAAAGTTTGGAGACCCCTGGACTAGATGATGCTGGACTTGCTGCAGCTTTCCCATGCACATTGCGAGAAGCTCACAGTGTGCAGTGAAATCAGAGGAAGCCGTTTCAGTCCAGGAGAGGAGCCGGAAACAACTGTGCAAGCCTGAAAGGAAAGACTTGAGTTCCCCTTTAAGTCCTGATTTTAGCAGATCATTATCTCTCGCTCTTGGTGCGTTCGCTCAGAATAGCTCGGCGGATCCTCCGCCAGAAGGGGGTTAATTTATTTTAGTAGAGCGCAGTCTATCCCTTAGGTCTGTGGTGTATAAAGCTTCGCCTTCCTCTCTCCCCACTTCTCTCTCTTATTCTCCTTCTCCCAGAGGTCCATGTATGAAATTCCTCACCTCACTCTTTTTATCTGGCTTCAAACAGCCCGAGAGCTGCGCAGTTCAAAGAATGTGAACCCCAGAGAATCTGCATGCGCTGCACCGCGCAGCCAACGCAGAAGCGGTAATGAGTGCGGCCCCCGCCGTACCCGGTGAGCCCCCCCACAGCGGGAAGGACGAGGTGTCAGGGTACGCCGTTGCTAAAAACGTGCGCCGCTTCTCAGTGGTG
>BLSH010310128.1:1260506-1270506 GCA_018402905.1 Glandirana rugosa
CATCCCCGAGATATTTCACTAATCACTTTATAGAGCCCCTATCCATCACCTATCACTTTATAGAGCCCCTACCCATCAACTATCACTTTATAGAGCCCCTATCTATCATCTATCACTTTATAGAGCCCCTATCCTTCACCTATCACTTTATAGAGCCCCTGCTATCACCTATCACTTTATAGAGCCCCTACCCATCGCCAATCACTTTATAGAGCCCCTATCCATCACCTATCACTTTATAGAGCCCCTACCATCACCTATCACTTTATAGAGCCCCTACGCATCACCTATCACTTTATAGAGCCCATACCCATCATCTATCACTTTATAGAGCCCCTACCCATCACCTATCACTTTATAGAGCCCCTACCCATCACCTATCACTTTATAGAGCCCCTACCCATCACCCATCACCCATCCCTTTATAGAGCCCTTACACCTCACCCATCCCTTTATATAGCCCTTACTCCTATCCTATCTATTGAGGGAGTCCTTCCCCTCGCCTATCCATTTATAGAGACCTTACCCCAGGGGAGGGCTGGCAGCCTTAGGCCTGGGGGGCAAGTCCAGCCAAGTGGGCCGTTGAACCACCAAATCAGCTCACCATCCATGCCCACCTGGTTTTATAACGGATATTGATGTTATGAAGCAAGACAAATATGATACAATGTGGTAACATAATTTAATGTAAATAGCAACAAAGGAGCTTTAACAAAAATAATGCATCAATGCAGCCTCACCACCCACCAATGCAGCCTCACCAGTGCCCATCAATGCAGGCTCACCACCCACCAATGCAGCCTCACCAGTGCCCACCAATGCAGCCTCGCCATTGCCCCCCCCCCCTTTGCCTGGCCCCTACTTCCTTCCTCCACAAGAAGAAAAAAAGTGTGAGCAGCAGCAGCCGTCAGCCATTTTGAATGTATGTTAGGGTGGCCTGGGGGGCAATTGCCATGCTGCCCCCTGGCCCAGCCCTCCCTTGCCTTACCCCCACCCATCCATTTATAGGGCCCTTACCCCTCACCCATTCCTTTATAGGGCTCTTACCCCTCACCCATCCCTTTATAGGGCCCTTACCCCTCACATGTTCCTTTATAGGGCCCTTACTCCTCACCCATCCCTTTATAGGTCCCTTACCCCACATTCATCCCTTTATAGGGACCTTGTCCCTTACCATCCCTTACCCCTCACTATCCCTTTATAGGGCCCTTATCCCTCATCATCCCTTTATAGGGCCCTTACCCCTCACACATTCCTTTATAGGGCCCTTATCCCTAACACATTTTTTATAGAGCTCTTATCCCTCATCCAGCTTTAGTTGTTGGACTCCTACTTCCTCCCTTGCATAGTGGCAGTAAATCTGGGGTTGGGGGCAGAACTAGGAGCCAATCAGGACTTTGTTGCTTTGCACACTGATGTCATTCAAAATGGTTAGTGAAGGGGACGGCAGTGTTGACCTGATCAGTATGTGGCATTTCCTTCACTATCTAACTACAGACTGGGGACAGGATGGTAGTCAAGGTTAATGACCTGGCTGTCCTGTCCGACAGGGGTATCTGAATCCCAGGAATGGATGAGCACAATTACAAATTTCTTGCCAGGTAAAAGGCTCCCTTCCACTTATTCAAAGTGTGCGTTCAGCTGTCTGCCTGGAGTTCAACTTAAAGGTTACAGCTCATCCTGTCTTGAACATGTTTGGTGCAGGATGTGGGCATTCTGTGCCCGTGGGAGGCTGGCTGCCTGCCTGCAGCAGATCCTGCCATCCTGCTCTACACTGCCAGGGCCCCTGGCAGCAAATCGCAGCAACATAGCGCTAATTGGCATCTGTGCGGCTAAAAGGAATCTGTTAACTCTTCCACTGCCAGCCGAGTGCCAGAAAGTGGGAGTGGGTTTCCTTGGGATATGAAAGGACATTGAGCAAATAATGCAGCTTGAACTGTTAGCTCATCTGGTCTCAATGTGCACAAAATAGACAAGACCCGGATGATCTTAACAGATCTGCTATACTATATAGGACGTATCAGACCCAAAACAGGAGATGAGGATCTAAAGAGTACCTGTACTGCTCAGGGGGTATACAGGACGTATCAGACCCAAAACAGGAGATGAGGATCTAAAGAGTACCTGTACTGCTCAGGGGGTATACAGGACATATCACACCCAACACAGGGGATGAGAATCTAAAGAGTACCTGCACTGCTCAGGGAGTATACAGAACGTATCAGACCCAACACAGGGGATGAGGA
This sequence comes from Glandirana rugosa, assembly GCA_018402905.1. NCBI lineage: Eukaryota > Metazoa > Chordata > Amphibia > Anura > Ranidae > Glandirana > Glandirana rugosa. The sequence goes on from BLSH010310128.1 coordinate 1,262,753, forward strand.
TCTAAAGAGTACCTGTACTGCTCAGGGAGTATACAGGACTTATCATACCCAACACAGGGGAATGAGGATCTAAAGATTACCTGCACTGTTCAGGGAGTATACAGGACATATCAGACCCAACACAGGGGATGAGGATCTAAAGAGTACCTGTACGGCACAGGGAGTAAACAGGAGGTATCAGACCCAGCACAGTCGATGAGGATCCAAAGAGTACCTGTACTGTTCAGGGGGTATACAGGACCTATGAGACCCAACACAGGGGATGAGGATCTAAAGAGCACCTGTACTGCTCACAGAGTATGCAGGACGTATCAGACCCAAAACAGGGGATGAGGATCTAAAGAGTACCTGTACTACTCAGGGGGTATACAGGACATATCAGACCCAACACAGGGGATGAGGATCTAAAGAGTACCTGTACTACTCAGGGGGTATACAGGACATATCAGACCCAACACAGGGGATGAAGATCTAAAGAGTACCTGCACTGCTCAGGGAGTATACAGGACGTATCAGACCCAGCACAGGGGATGAGGATCTAAAGAGTACCTGTACTACTCAGGGGGTATACAGGACATATCAGACCCAACACAGGGGATGAGGATCTAAAGGGTACCTGTATTGCTCAGGGAGTATACAGGACCTATGAGACCCAACACAGGGGATGAGGATCTAAAGAGCACCTGTACTGCTCAGGGGGTATACAGGACGTATCAGACCCAACACAGGGGATGAGAATCTAAAGAGTACCTGTACTGCTCAGGGGGTACACAGGACGTATCAGACCCAACACAGGGTATGAGGATCTAAAGAGTACCTGTACTGCTCAGGGGGTATACAGGACGTATCAGACCCAACACAGGGAATGAGGATCTAAAGAGTACCTGTACTGCTCAGCAAGTATATAGGACGTATCAGACCCAACACAGGGGATGAGGATCTAAAGAGTACCTGTACTGCTCAGGGGGTATACAGGACGTATCAGACCCAACACAGGGGATGAGGATCTAAAGAGTACCTGTACTGCTCAGGGGGGAATACAGGACATATCTGTCACGTACCTGGTGGGCGAGTCTGACTCATGCAGTGGGTAACCTCCCTTACTATCCTGACTCGGGAGCCCCTGATAGAGCAGACAGGTGGCTCGGGAGTGCAGGATGGCACGAGGGTTGGACTGGGTCACTGGTGTTGGTAGGATGTCCGTAGGTGCACTCATGCACAAGAAGCGCGGTCGTACAGGACGGGTCGTGAAGCTGGCTGGCAGTGCAGTACAGAAGGAGCAGGCAGATGGATGGTCGGGTACAGACAGGGTCGTCAACAGGCAGGCAGCAGAAGTACAGGAGAGCTAGGCAGGAGAGTGGTCGTAGGCAATCCAGGGGTCGGTGCAGGCGGAAATCAGCAAAGTCAGGCAGGCCGGGTCACAGGAACAGGTAATCAGAGTACAGGTAGCTCAGGAACGCACACTAAATGCTGTAGATCAGACAGCACTTGCTGCAGGGCGTGCACAGCTGAAATAGAGCCGTTTGGCGCCATTTCAGATGCGCGCCCGTGAACACACAAACGCGCACATAGCGCTAAAAAAGTCCAGAAAGTGCATGATTTCCTCAAACAATATCAGACCCAATACAGGGGATGAGGATCCAAAGAGTACCTGTACTGCTCAGGGGGTATACAGGACATATCAGATCCAACACAAGGGACAAAAATCTAAAGAGTACCTGTACTGCTCAGGGAGTATACAAGACATATCAAACCCAACACAAGGGGTGAGGGTCTAAAGAGTACCTGTACCGCCATATTAAATGTAACACTGGAAAGATAACTGCCTTGTGTATAGCTGGCATTATCCTTCAAGCAGACCCGAGTTTTTGGGTCACACCTGGCCCCCTACATTTTCATGTGGCCCTCATTCTAAGGACTTGAATTCTCACATCTTTTCTATAACTCATTAGGAAAATAATTTTTTTCCTCATTTTACTATTTGGTGACTTAAAATTCTTCAGGGTGCAACAATGTAACTATCAATTTTCAAACATTTTAAACTATTTTGTTTTAAAACGTTTGGATCATTGGTATGGTGGTCTTTAAAGGGGCACCGTGACATTATTTTATGCATGCAGGTGTGGTCTTTTGTAGGACTATTGGGTCCCCTTCTTGGCTTTCCCTATCCAGACATGGCGCTGAGTTTCACCTGAATTTGGGTTTTTCCTGTGTAGTATACCCAACCTAACATTAAACATTTCCAGAAGGCGTTCGGCGGAGAGAGTTGCTGCATAATGTAGGATTTGCCAGTGTGCAATATAGTGATAAAGTACTGATGTCTCCAGGATATGGGTGCCTCCTATACACACCCCCCCCCCCCATATAATGCATACTGTGCTTGCCAACCATCTGACTGACTGAGACCCAACTGAACAGGAAGCGCTGCTTCAGACCCCACTAACGCGTTTCGTCCAGCATGGGCTTAATCATAGACTGACTTACTGTCATCCTAGACAGCAGAGGGCCATGTGATATGTCTGCAACATGACACCGACTGCCTTTAATGTAGTGAATAGTGTGCTTGTGAACCGTCTAAGTGACTGATGCCAACTGAACACAAAGCGCCGCACCGGGCCCAGCTAACAAATCAACCCAGTGATTTAATCCTTGTCGGGTGCAGCTCCATAGGGGCTTGTCTTGCCCAATCATCAGCAGAATGAAGGAGAAGGATGGAAGCGCACACCAAAAGATGATCAATTTCATATATGAGAGAAAAGCTTCAGCCCAGTCCTCTGCAAACCACACCTACTAACGCATTTCACCCATCATGGGCTTAATCGTAGACTGACTGAAAGTCACGTCTCATCCCAGACAGCAGAGGGCCATGTGATCTGTCTGCAACATTATACTGACCGCCTTCCATGTAGTGCATACTGTGCTTGTGAAATAACTGACTGGCTGAGACCCAAATGAACACGAAGTCTGGTCTTCAGGGCCGGCTAACAAATCAATCCAGTGAGTCAATCCTTGTCGAGTGCAGCTCCCTAGGGGCTCATCTTGTCCAATCATCTGCTAATGAAGGAGAAGGATGGAAGCACAGACCAAAAGACGATCAATTCAAATATGAGAGAAAGGCTTCAGCTCCATCCCCTCCCAAACCACAACTAACGCGTTTCACCCATTTTGTCCAATCATCTGCAGAATGAAGGAGAAGGATGGAAGCGCAGACCAAAAGACGATCAATTTCAAATATGAGAGAAAGGCTTCAGCTCCATCCCCTCCCAAACCACAGCTAACGCGTTTCACCCATTTTGTCCAATCATCTGCAGAATGAAGGAGAAGGATGGAAGCGCACTCCAAAAGATGATCAATTTCAAATATGAGAGAAAGGCACACCTGCTAATGCGCTTCACCCATCATAGGCTTAATCACAGATTGACTGAAAGTCACAGCTCATCCCATACAGCAGAGGGCCATGTGATCTGTCTGCACCATAATACCGACCGCCTTCCATGTAGTGCACACTGTGCATGCCAAACATCTGACTGAGACACAACTGAACACGTAGCGCCACTTCAGGCCCAACTAACAAATCAACCCGGTGAGTCAATCCTTGTCGGGTGCAGCTCCCTAGGGGCTCATCTTGCTCAATCATTGGCAGAATAAAGAAGGATGGAAGTGCACACTAAAAGCTTCTCCATTTCAAATAGAAGAGAAAGGCTTCAGCTCCATTCTTTCATGAACCACACCTACTAACGCGTTTCACCCATCCTGGGCTTAATCGTAGACTGACTGAAAGTCACAGCTCACAGCAGAGGGCCATGTGATCTGTCTGCAACATGATACCAAGCGCCTTCCATGTAGTGCATACTGTGCTTGTAAACCATCTGACTGACTGATCCCCAACCGAACACAAAGCCCTGCTCCAGGCCCGGCTAACAAATCAACCTGATGAGTACCTAGATGCTCATCTTGTCCTGTCATTGGCAGAATGAAGGAAAAGGATGGAAGCGCACACCAAAAGATGATCAATTTGAAATATGAGAGAAAGGCTTCAGCTCCATCCTCTCCCAAGCCAAAGTTAACGCGTTTCACCCATCTTGTCCAATCATCTGCAGAATGAAGGAGAAGGATGGAAGCGCACACCAAAAGATGATCAATTTCAAATATGAGAGAAAGGCTTCAGCTCCATCCCCTCCCAAACCACAGCTAACGCGTTTCACCCATCTTGTCCAATCATCTACAGAATGAAGGAGAAGGATGGAAGCGCACACCAAAAGACGATCAATTTCAAATATGGGAGAAAGGCTTCAGCTCCATCCCCTCCCAAACCACAGCTAACGCGTTTCACCCATCTTGTCCAATCATCTACAGAATGAAGGAGAAGGATGGAAGCGCACACCAAAAGACGATCAATTTCAAATATGGGAGAAAGGCTTCAGCTCCATCCCCTCCAAAACCACAAATTTTAACGCGCTTCGCCCATCATGGGCTTAATCGTAGACTGTCACTGCTCATCCCGGACAACAGAGGGCCATGTGATCTGTCTGCACCATGATACCGACCGCCTTTCATCTTATAAATAGACTCTTATTAATGGACGTTCATTCTATAAATGGACTAAACAGAGCAGAAACACTGACCTAACTCCATATAGGAGGGGCAAACCCCAATGGACAAATGCAGGAAAATTGATCTTGATTGCAAAAGTCATAGCTATATACAGTATGTAGGAATATATAGCCAATGCTTGTCAAGGCAATTTCACAGGACACCAGCTGGTTACATATTCCTATGAATTTACATAACATTTGCTATCAAGATTGATTTGTCTCACTTTTTTGACACTGAGCTTGGCCATTCCCATTGAGCGTTGATTGTCTACTTAGATTTTAGTTTCACCTCACCCAACATCCAGTCTTATATTAGTACATTATGCCCAAAGCCAGATTAGAGCAGAACGGGGCCCTAGGCAAGGTGCCAGATTTGCACCCCCCCCCCCAATCCTTTCAGTTAAAATGGCTAGAGATTGCAGTAGGCACATAGAAGCCCCCCATTGACATTGTCTGTACTAGAACAGACCCATCATCAGATACCAACTACCTACAAGTTTGCCCTCCATTATTAAGTGTAAGGCAGGTACACTGCTTTAACCAGTCACCTCTGGTCAGGGACATGAAGTTCGTAGCTGGGTCCCCTGGGCATCCACCAGGCTCTGGGCATTAGCCTAGGTTGCCTTGTTGATTATCCAGTTCTGGCAAATGTGTAATGTGAGCCTCTTGGTCTGCTCACTCTTCACCAACCTTATGGATTTATACCTTTAACTGACCAATAGGGGCACAGTAGCTTAGTAGCTAGCACTTCTGCCTTGCAGCACTGGGGTCTGGACACTATCTGAATGGAGTCTGCCTCTTGTGCAGGAGCTTCCTGTAATAAAGACCGCTCACTGCTGCTCTTTCTTCTTGTGCAGGGGGACTGGTCTTGTCTCCGCCCCTCCTGTAATTTCCTGCAGGCAGCCTGGAGTGGGTGGAGCCTACTGGGCCCCTCCCACACCTCTGCTTTCTCTCCTTGTGCAGGGGAACTGGTCTTGTCTCTGCCCCTTACTGTAGTTTACTGCAGGTAACTTGTAATGGGTGGAGCCTGCTGAGTCCCTCCCACAGCTCTGCTCTCTCTCCTTGTGCAGGGTGACTGGTCTGGTCTCCGCCCCCTCCTGTAGTTTTCTGCAGGCAACCTGTAGTGGGTGGAGCCTGCTGGGCTCTTCTTTCTCTCCTTGTGCAGGGGGACTGGTCTTATCTCCAGCCCCTCCTGTAGTTTCCTGCAGGCAGCCTGTAGTGGGTGGAGCCTGCTGGGCCCCTCCCACAGCTCTGCTCTCTCTCCTTGTGCAGGGTGACTGGTCTTGTCTCCGCCTCATCCTGTATTTTCCTGCAGGCAGCCTGGAGCGGGAGGAGCCTGTTGGGCCCCTCCCACAGCTCTGCTCTCTCTCCTTGTGCAGGGTGATTGGTCTTGTCTCCGCCCCCTCCTGTAATTTCCTGCAGGCAGCCTGGAGTGGGTGGGGCCTGCTGGGCCCCTCCCACAGCTCTGCTCAGGCTATGTACAGCACAGTGTTGATGTCACTGCTATTTTTACAATGTAATATCTGGGTTTTCTAAGGCATTTTGTTCACAGAAAGTGGATTTATATCCTTTTATTGCCTGTAGTTCACTCTCAACAATTAGGAAGCCTAACAAATCTTTGGGATTATTTCCAGCTTGTGTATTCTCTGGAACGGGATGAATGTGAACGTCACAGCTCGGCAGAACTCCGTCAACTCTTCCAAGAGTCCATGAAACTGCGCAGTAATTAGCGAACACGGCTTCTGCCAAAGGTGCATCTGTCAGCTAATAATGGCTGAACAGAACAGCGGCTTTAATTATTTATTCCGTCTTGTGATGAGCGTGTAGATATAGAGCTCCCAGAAAGAATATTTATGACTTCTGTCTTCTCCTCTCCGCAACGCAATTTACTCGCCACAAGAAAAGCCGTAATAAGTGTTCATATCACGGCAAGTTCATTTCTGGGAAACATCTTTAGTCTCATCCTTGGCCCGGAAATAAGCGAGTGGTGATAGTCAGGGCACGGTCCCAGCTATCTGGGCACCCCAATAACACAGCCATGGCGCCCCATCGCCAGTCCTGGCCAAACGCGCGCTCACAGATGGCGTCGGTCCGGACACGAATAAGGGTTTGGCCAGATACTGCTAAGAAGTTTTGGCCGCGTTATTTTTCTGTTTTATAAGTGTGAATTTTATTTGTATTCACATGAAAACATGACAGGGTGGAAGATACAGTTATCATCGCCATCCCAGTAACCAACAAGGACGGGCCAATGTCAAACAGCGGGCGTTGAGTCAGGTGATATCACTGGGCGCCAACATCGTGCTAAACACCCGTTTTCCAATGACGGTTTTGGCCTTGGCCATTAATACCAAAATCTATAATATTGAAGGTGACCCAGAATAAAGAGAGCCAGGAATTCCCAACATATTCCGCCATCTTCCTGTGTCTCAACAGAAGAAATAGAGTTAAAGGTCCCATTCACTTCTAGTCCATTCACATTGTTTTAATCCCAAGCCCTGATGAAGGGAGTAGTTTATGGAACCCCTTCTAGCCCATTAACATTGTTCTCAATCAAGCCTCAATGAAGGGTGGTTTTTGGACCCCCGAAACATGTTGGCTACTCTTTGGATTGTCCCCATGGCTTTTATTCAAATAAAGTCGTATTCGGACCTTTCATCAGTGGTGTACGCTTCAATTTACATCAATGCCATAATGTGACTGGGCAGGAACTGGATCCCAACCAGCAACCAGGTGGATGGCCAGAGATCACAGAAGATGTTGGGCACCAACGTTGTCCCAGTGCCATAATCACCTGTTTTCTTATGCCGGCTTCTGACCTTGGACATTATTATAGAAATCTATCACACTGAAGGCCGCCATCTTCCCATCTGGAAGAAATCATAATTAAAAGTCCAGTTTGCTTCTAGTCCCTTTAAATTGTTTTCATTCGGGGGGGGGGTAGAGCTGGCCCTCCTATATGGGCCTGGGCCTCTTCAGTTCAGTAGGAGGCCCTGGGATAAAGCGCGTACTCTTTAAATACCTTTGTGGGCGTTAAAGTCAGCCCCTGAGGTTGGGGTAGAGCTTGCCCACCTTGGCTGGTCCTGGGCCTCTTCAGTTCAGTAGGAGGCCCTGGGATAAAGCGCATACTCTTTAAATCCCTTTGTGGGCGTTAAAGTC
>BLSH010310128.1:1275506-1277622 GCA_018402905.1 Glandirana rugosa
ACATGGGAGAGGAAAAGAAAAGACCTAAGAGAGGGGCACTGCCTCTTGGGTCTCTCCACCGTGCGATCTTAGGCCTCTGGGACCGGACTGACATCCAGCTTGAGAGATAGAGGACCCCAGGTGCACATCTAGACGCACCGCACCGTCAGAGAAGCGTTCCAGTGTGAGGTGACCAATCGCCATAAGGAAAGCTTGCCTGTCCCAGGAAGTTAATTTGGGCCTTGATCGATCGCAGGATTGGGTGAGAGGGATCTTGCCCATTTGCAGGAAACAAGGACACTGCACAGACAGAGTTATATTGAACCCTGTATACAGACATCATTGCTGGTAGTCTATTCTTGCTGACACTTGTAGTGCCTCAGGATACAAGACCATTTAGGTTAAAATACACTGTATACAGGGGTCATTGGCCTTTCACCCTGCTGAGGAAAATCTTGCATTCTTCACTTAATGATCGGGGCCAGTTATGGTATTTGGGCCTGCTACCCAGGAATTTAAGAGCACCAACGAGAGTGGCTAGCTGAAGATTCCAAGACGTATCTAACTTCAAAGAGACTGAAGTTACTATTGCCATACAGCCTCACACTCACATATCCAGGGCTATGTATATGCAGTGGGTGTGTGGGACAGTCTATTTAGAAAGTTAAGATATTGACTGTTGATTTGAATACAGTATTTTTTATTGGGCCTGTGGTGCCAAGAGAGAGAAGAGAGAGATCTGACATAGAGAGGGTCAGCCTTCTACTCTCCTCCTGCCTGGACTTATAGAGATAAACGTGAGTAAGGGTAACCAATCCGGTATAGATTGCCATATTGTGACTTTATTGTTATTAAAGGGTTTGCTCTGCTCTTGGGGTTATTCTAAGGTTCTGAATCCCCTGAAAGCAGCCTAAATGTACTATTGAGCTATATTGCTCATAACTTTAGTTAATGTTCTTCTATTGTATTCCTTGAACATTGCCAATGGTTATTCCACAGAAATACTACAGTAAAGACAATTTCTGTATTTTATAATAAAGTCTGTGTTTCCCATTGATCCCTGAACTCACACTACTGCCAGAGGGGACTGAGGCTGTGATTGGGGTTGATAAGCAGAGTAACGGACTGAACATACTTAGGCGGCTCCTGGGGGGGTAGCGCTACATATAGATAGATAGATAGATAGATAGATAGATAGATAGATAGATAGATAGATAGATAGATAGATAGATAGGTAATAGATAGATAGATAGATAGATAGATAGATAGATAGATGATAGATAGATGATAGATAGATGATAGATAGATGATAGATAGATGATAGATAGATAGATAGATAGATAGATAGATAGATAGATAGATGATAGATAGATGATAGATAGATAGATAGATAGATAGATAGATAGATAGATAGATAGTGATAGATAGATAGATAAATAGATAGATAGATTATAGATAGATAGATAGATAGATAGATGATAGATAGATAGATAGATAGATAGGAGATAGATAGATAGATTATAGATAGATAGATAGATAGATAGGAGATAGATAGATAGATTATAGATAGATAGATAGATAGATAGATGATAGATAGATAGATAGATAGATAGATAGATAGAGAAGAGATAGATAGATAGATAGATAGATAGATAGATAATAGATAGATAGATAGATAGATAGATAATAGATAGATAGATAGATAATAGATAGATAGATAGATAGATAGATAGATAGATAGATAGATAGATAGATAGATAGATAATAGATAGATAGATAGATAATAGATAGATAGATAGATAGATAGATAATAGATAGATAGATAGATAGATAGATAGATAGATAGAATATTACACGGATGGATCCTGGAGTGGATCGTAGATTGGAAAATAATTTTGTCCGGATAGATTTGTTTCAGTAATAAGTAGGGGAGGAGGGGGGAGAGGGATCTTTTCTGCTGCTTCTGGATTAGAAACATTTTGTATAAATCCTGTAACATGCACTTGACACAAATATTCAGATTAATCCTCCGCTGTATAATATTATACAGAATCAAAATCGACCCCCTCCATGTAGTGCAGACAGCACTGAGCACCTAGTCCTCCGCAGCACAGCCCCCCCCCCCACTTAGTACTCC
>BLSH010310128.1:1296274-1307062 GCA_018402905.1 Glandirana rugosa
ACAGAGACAAACTAGGAGACAGAGACAAAGGAGGAGACGTAGAGACAAACTAGGGGACAGTAGGAGACACAGACAAAGTAAGAGACAGGAGGAGACACAGAGACTAAGGGACAGGAGGAGACACAGGGACAAACTAAAAGATAGGAAGAGGACACAGACAAACAAACTAACAGATAGGAGGGAACACGGGGGCGTCTATGTGAGAGTACAACGTTACGACCTCGGGTGTGGGTCTACTCGCTGGCTGGAAGTGGGTTGACCAGTTGCTCTACCTTTGGTAAAGGTTGAGGGACTACCCCCTAGTGATGTAGTTAGACTTACACTGGATGTAGTTGGACCTGGCCCTGGTCGGAAAGGACGGCCGTGGGGGGCGTAGCAAACAAACAGACACAGGAGAAGGATAGAAAATCAAACAGGGACACAGAGGAGGACAGGGAATCAGAGACACAGAGGAGGACAGAGAATGAAACAGACACAGAGGATGACAGGGGATCAAACAGAGATGCAGAGGAGGAAACAGAGACAGAGGATCAAACAGAGACACGGAGGAGGATATTGGATCAAACAGAGACGGATAGAGGATTAGAGAAACAGAGGAGGACAGAGGCTTAAACAGAGAAACAGAGGAGGATAGAGGATCAAACAGAGACACAGAGGAGGATAGAGGATCAAACAGAGACACAGAGGAGGATATTGGATCAAACAGAGACACAGAGGAGGATAGAGGATCAAACAGAGACACAGAGGAGGATAGAGGATCAAACAGAGACACAGAGGAGGATAGAGGATCAAACAGAGACACAGAGGAGGATATTGGATCAAACAGAGACACAGAGGAGGACAAAGGATGAAACAAACACAGAGGAAGATAGAAGATCAAGCACACAGGGAAGGACAGAGGATGAAGCAGGGACACAGAAGAGGACAGAGGATCAAACAGAGAGACTGAGGAGGATAGAGGATCAACCAGAGAGACAGAGGAGGATAGAGGATCAAACAGAGACACAGAGGAGGATAGATGATCAAACAGAGACACAGAGGAGGATAGAGGATCAAACAGAGACACAGAGGAGGATAGAGGATCAAACAGAGACACAGAGGAGGATAGAGGATCAAACAGAGACACAGAGGAGGATAGATGATCAAACAGAGACACAGAGGAGGACAGAGGATCAAACAGAGACACACTGGAGGGTATGTGGGTGTCTGGGTGCAGGGTAGAGCCCATTAAAACCCAGCTGTTCCTCCAGGATGTCACAGTGAAAGAGGACACATTTATGGCCAATTAGGTCAGGAACAAAGGGAACATAATTGGCAAAAAATGGCTCAGACTCCAACACCTTCCTCCTGCTCCTCCAGTGTGGCCATGGGCAGAGATGTGGCAGAGGTACTCACAGTGGGTCAGGACAGTACTCTGGTTGTGGGAGGCGTCTCCCCCTGAACAGGTATCGGGTGATGTCATAGGGGTCTACGTCTGGATATGGAGGGGCTCCCCGAGTCATCAGCTCCCACAGCAGCACCCCGAATGACCACTGCGGGAAAGAGATTGAATGATTATTTCACCTAAGGAGCTCAATGTTCTTCATACTGATGTAACATAAATCCCCAATATCTGCAATGACTCGTCATCTCACCACGTCACTTTTGGTGGTGAATTTCTGCGTCTGTAAACTCTCCAGCGCCATCCACTTCACCGGTAGCCGAGCGTTTTTATGACGACGCACGCTGTAGTATTCCTTGTCAAAGACATCCCGGGCCAGACCAAAATCTGCCACCTTTACCCGGTACAGGTCATCCAGCCTGAAAAAACACGACTACACAATTCAGCCATGTTATCAAGTGACACCTATCTACCGCATGCAGACAGGTTCTCTTCCTGCTGTCTGGAAATGGACATACTGACTTACCAACTGTCCCTTTGCCCCCACACCCAATGACTGTCCAGATCTCCTTCTTAACCAATGACACCACCAAGACACTAATTCACTCCCTGGTTATCTCATGCTTTAACTATTCTGACTCCCTCCCCGTTGACCAACCTCTACACAGACTATCCCCCTTCAATCTATCATGTATGCTGCTGCCGGACTCATCTACCTTACTAACTGCTCAGTGTCTTCCACCCTTCTCTGCCAATCCTTCCATTGGTCTTCGCTCAGTGTCCTCCATCCTGCTCTGGCAATCCCTCCACTGACCTCCACTCAGTGTTCTCCAGCCCTCTCTGCCAACCCCTCCATTGCTCTCCACTCCATGTCTTCCACCCTGCTCTTGCAATCCCTCCACTGTCCCTTACTCAGTATCCTCCACCCCTCTCTGCCAATCCCTCTACTGGCCTCCACTCAGTGTTCTTCACCCCTCTCTGTCAACCCCTCCATTGCTCTGCACTCAATGTCCTCCACCCTGCACTGGCAATCCCTCCACCGTCCCTTACTCTGTATCCTCCACCCCTCCATTGGTCTCCGCTCAGTGTTCTTCATCCCTCTCTGTCAATCCTTTCATTAGCCCTTCCTCAGTGTCCTCCACCCCTGTCAGCCCTTCCCTCCATTGGCCTCCACTCAGTGTCATCCACCCCTCTCTGCCAATCCCTCCATTGGTCTCCACTCAGTGTCCTCCACCCCTCTCTGTAAATCGTTCCATTGGCCCTTGCTCAGTGTCCTCCACCCCTTTCTGCCAATCCCTCCATTGGTCCCTGCTCAGTGTCCTACACTCCTCTCTGTCAATCCCTCCATTGGCCTCCACTCAGTGTGCACCACCCCTCTCTGCCAATCCCACCAATGTTCTCCGTTCAGTGTCCTCCACCCCTCTCTGTCAATCCTTACACTGGCCTCCACTCAGTGTCATCCACCCCTCTCTGCCAATCCCTCCATTGGTCTCCACTCAGTGTCCTCCACCCCTCTCTGTCAATCCTTCCATTGGCCCTTGCTCAGTGTCCTCCATCCCTTTCTGCCAACCCCTCCACTCCTCTCTGCCAATCCCTACATTGGTCTCTGCTCAGTGTCCTCCACCCCTTTCTGCCAATCCCTTCACTGGCTTCTGATTACCAAATGACTAACCTTTAAAAAAATACTAACAGTGTACAAAGCCATCCACAGCTCTGCCCCCAGTTAAATCACCAACCTCATCTCCATAGCCTCAATCCTCAAGTCCAAATCCCAAGCCATCCTCTCCGCCACCCACAAGACCTCCTGCTCTCTAGATCCCTCATCACCACCTCCCATGCTCACCTCCAAGACTTCTCAAGAGCCTCTCCCATCCTTTGGAACTCCCTACCCTAATCTGTCCAGCTATTTCTGACTCTGCCTATAGGTTAGACCTTGAAAACACATCTCTCTGGGAAGCCTATCCCATCTCAGCCTAACAACTGAACTTTTACTTTCTCCATCAACTCATCCATCCCCCCACAGATATTTTAAAGCTCTGCGCAAATTGTTGGCGCTGTATAAATCCGTAATGATAGTATTAACTCTCGTATTATAATATTATTAAAATATAAATCCTGAATAATAATAATAATCATAATGAAAAATAATATATAAATCATATTAATTATTATTAATGAAAATTAATAAATCATATTTAATATTTATAATATACATCTTGTATATTAATAAATAATAATAAAAACAATATATATAGTATTTCACAAAAGTAAGTACACCCCTCAGATTTTTGTGAATATTTTATTCTATCTTTTCATGTGACAACACTGAAGAAATGACACTTTGCTACAATGTAAAGTAGTGAGTGTACAGCTTGTATAACAGTGTAAATTTGCTGTCCCCTCAAAGTAACTCAACACACAGCCATTAATGTCTAAACCGCTGGCAACAAAAGTGAGTACACCCCTAAGTGAAAATGTCCAAATTGGGCCCAAAGGGGTTGATTTACTAAAGCTGAAAAGTGTAAAATCTGGTGCAGCTCTGCAAAGAAATCAATCAGCTTCCAGGTTTTATTGTCAAAGCTTGATTGAAGAAGCTGAAGTTAGAAGCTGATTGGCTACCATGCACAGCTGCACCAGATTTTGCACTCTATAGTGTTAGTAAATGAACCCCAAAGTGTCAATATTTTTTGTGGCCACCATTATTTTACAGCACTGCCTTAACCCTCTTGGGCATGGAGTTCACCAGAGCTTCACAGGTTGCCACTGGAGTCCTCTTCCCCTCCTCCATGACGACATCACAGAGCTGGTGGATGTTAGAGACCTTGTGTTCCTCCACCTTCCGTTTGAGGAGCCCCACAGATGCTCAATAGGGTTTAGGTCTGGAGACGCTTGGCCAGTCCATCACCTTTACCCCCAGGTTCTTTAGCAAGGCAGTGGTCGTCTTGGAGGTGTGTTTGGGGTCGTTATGTTGGAATACTGCCCTGTGGCCCGGTCTCTGAAGGGAGGGGATGCTCTGCTTCAGTATGTCACAGTACATGTTGGCATTCATGGTTCCCTCAATGAGCTGTAGCTCCCCAGTGCCGGCAGCACTCATGCAGCCCCAGACCATGACACTCCCACCACCATGCTTGACTGTAGGCAAGACACACTTGTCTTTGTACTCCTCACCTGGTTGCTGCCACACACGCTTGACACCATCTGAACCAAATAAGTTTATCTTGGTTTCATCAGACCTTCCAGTAATCCAGGTCCGTAGTCTGATTGTCTTCAGCAAACTGTTTGCAGGCTTTCTTGTGCGTCATCTTTAGAAGAGGTTTCCTTCTGGGATGACAGCCATGCAGACCAATTTGATGCAGTGTGCGGCGTATGGTCTGAGCACTGACAGGCGCTGTTCTGAGGGGAACCTCTCCTGTTACACCGCTGTATGGCCTTGGCCACCGTGCTGCAGCTCAGTTTCAGGGTCTTGGCAAGCTTCTTATAGCCTAGGCCAGGGGTAGGGAACCTGCGGCTCTCCAGCTGTTGTAGAACTACATTTCCCATGAGGCATTGCAAGGCTGATGGATACAATTACTCCCAGAAGCATGATTGGAAATGTAGTTCTACAACAGCTGGAGAGCCGCAGGTTCCCTACCCCTGGCCTAGGCCATCTTTATGTAGAGCAAGAATTCTTTTTTTCAGATCCTCAGAAAGTTCTTTGCCATGAGGTGCCATGTTGAACTTCCAGTGACCAGTATGAGAGAGTCAGAGTGATCACAATAAAAAAAAAAATTAACACACCCGCTCCCCATTCACACCTGAGACCTTGTAACACTAATGAGTCACATGACACCGTGGAGAGAAAACGGCTAATTGGGCCCAATTTGGACATTTTCACTTGGGTTATACTCACTTTTGTTGCCAGAGGTTTAGACATTAATGGCTGTGTGTTGAGTTATTTTGAGGGGACAGCAAATTTACACTGTTATACAAGCTGTACACTCACTACTTTACATTGTAGCAAAGTGTCATTTCTTCAGTGTTGTCACATGAAAAGATAGAATAAAATATTTACACAAATGTGAGGGGTGTACTTACTTTTGTGAGATACTGTAAAGCCTATATAATAATTAAACCAGGTTTTCTGCTGTCATTTTCAAATATTATAACCGTGTTTTAGCCGGCATTTCTAGGACAGTTTGATGAAACTCTTCATCACCAACTGCTGCATTATTTCTCCCAACAGTAACCAGGCGACCATCCCTATTCCTAGCCGGTAATGAGAGGAGTCGACCATAAGCTCCATGATCACTCACATGCAGTTCCGTGCCGCCAGGTCTCGGTGTACAAACTTCTCCTGGGCCAAATATTCCATTCCCCGGGAAACCTGCAGACCGAACCCAACCAGATCCTTCACCGTGGGGCTCTGTGTGTACAGAGAGGAAAGTTATTATTATAGAATGGAGAATAAAACGGTGGCTGTTGCAATTTTTTTATGTCACACAATATTTCTGCAGCCGTTTATCACATGCAAATTTTTTAGAAAAAAATACACTAAAATTAATTTTAAGGCACATCAACACAAAGTAATACCTGATTATTATGGTAAAATATAAAAGATGATGTTGGTGATACCAAACATGTCAAGATTTAAAAATCGCAAATGCCTGTGAAATGGTGATAAACTTTAGTACCTCAAATTCTCCAGAGGCGACTCTTTAAAGTTATTCACAGGTTAGCAGTTTAGATTTAATTGCAAATGACGGCCCTAGAATTATCGCTCTCACTCTGACGTTTGTGGTGATGCTTCATATGAGTGGTGCAATCACATTACATAAACATGCCAGACCTACGCGCGCGTTTGCATTTGCATGTATGCACCGGGGGGGGTGCTTTTAACCACTTTAAGACCGAGCCTCTTTTTGGAGTTCGGTGATTATGAGTTAAAACCAGGTTTTTTTTCTATAAAATTACTTGGAACCCCCAAACATTATATATTTTTTTCTAACACCCTAGAGAATAAAATGGTGGCCATTGCAAAACTTTACGTCACACCGTATTTGCACAGTGGTCTTACAAGCGCATTTAAAAAAAAAAAAAAAAAAAAATTTCCATATTGTGAAAGATAATGTTACGCTGAGTAAAATGATACCCAACATGTCACGCTTCAAAATTGCGTCCGCTGGCGGAATGGCGACAAACATTGCAACATAAAAATCTCCATTGGCGACGTTTAAAAAATTCTACAGGTTAGCAGTTTTGCATTACAGAGGAGGTCTGGTGCTAGAATTATTGCTCTCACTCTAACGATCGCGGCGATACCTCACATGTGTGGTTTCCACGCCGTTTTCATATGTGGGCGGGACTTACGTATGCGTTCGCTTCTGCACGCGAGCTCGCGGGGACGGGGGACTTTAAAAAAAAAATTTTAATTATTTATTTTACTTTTTTATTTTTACACTGTTCTTTTAAAAAAAATGGATCACTTTTATTCCTATTACAAGAAATGTAAACTTTCCTTGTAATAGAAAAAAAACCATGACAGGACCTCCTAAATATGAGATCTGGGGGTCAAAAAGACTTCAGATCTCATTTACAGTAAAATGCAAAAACAAAAAAATTATTTGAAAAAAAATGACAGTGCAAAAAAAAAAAAAAAAAAAAAATGGGCCCTTTGAGAGCATTGGGCGGAAGTGACTTGTGACGTCGCTTCCGCCCTGCCATGTTATGGAGCCGGGTGAACGGCTTCAGCCGCTCACTCGGCTCGCGGACACTGGGGGGAGAGGAACCGATCATCGGGCGGGTCAGATGACCGGAAACCGACGGGAGGTGGGGGGGCACCTCTCCCGCCGCTGATAAAAGCGATCTCGCGTCGCTAAGACCACTTTTATCTTGCGCAGAATCGCCTGCTGTAAAAAAATATACTGGGGTTATGGTAGCTATCTGCTACCATAGCAACGGTATTCCACTTCAAACGCCCGCCGTATAATGACGGCGGGCAGTCTTGAAGTGGTTAATTTTAATTATTTTTATTTACATTTATTTTTTGTTTACACTTTTTTCATTTAACTTTATTGCGATCAAAAGGGGGATAACAAACCACCTTGTGATAGCATTAGGCAGGTGACAGATCCTCTTTATGGCGACATTAGGGGCCCGTTAGGCTCCTGATGTCTCCTCTGCCCTTCAAAGCAGCTAACCAAGCTCAGGTCACACTTGCTTAGCTGCTCTCCTGGCTGTAACAGCCGGGGAATGGAAGCTCTGAAACCGGAAGTGACAAAATCCTCGTTGCTTCCAGGTTCATGCATCGCGGAGGAGATCGTGAAATGGACATTCCTCCATCTCCTTTGTGGGAAGCGGTCCTTGGGGGCTAACTGCAGTCCCTGAGGAACAGGAGAGCGCAGAAACCACCACAGGTGGAGGCCGGGGGAGGGGGGGGGCATTCAAAATGCTGTAAAAGTAATGCATCTAAGTGGATTTGTATGCTACTAATAAAGTTGCATGGAATTTAACCACTTCAGCCCCGGAAGGATTTCCAGCTTTAGGACCGGAGCCCTTTTTGCGATTCGGCGCTGCGTCGCTTTAACTGACAATTGCGCGGTCGTGCGGCGTTGTACCCAAACGAAATTTGCGTCCTTTTTTTCCCACAAATAGATCTTTCTTTTGGTGGTATTTGATCCCCTCTGCGTCATTTCTGATCGCCGCTATAAACAAAAGAAAAGCGACAATTTTGCAAAAAAAACCAAATTTCTTACTTTTTGCTAAAATACAAATCCAAAAAAAATATATAAAAAAACATTTTTTTTCACCGTTTTTGGCCGATTTATATTCTTCCTCATATTTCCGATAAAAAAAAATCGCAATCGGCGTTCATTGATTGGTTTGCGCAAAAGTGGTCGCGTTTACGGATGATGAGAATTCATTTTTGGGGTTTTCTATTTTTTTTTTATATCTTACTAGTAATGGCAGCGATCTGCGATTTTTAGCGGTACTGCGATATTGCAGCGGACATGTCGGACCATTTTGACACTTTTTTGGGACCATTGGCATTTATACAGCGATCAGTGCTATAAAAAATGCACTGATTACTGTGTAAATGCCATTGGCAGTGAAGGGGTTAACCTGCAGGGGGCGCTCTAAGGGTTAAGTATGTTCCCTGGGCGTGTTCTAACTGTAGGGGGACTGCCCTGGCTGGGGAAGGGAAGTGGTCACAGCCCTTCCCCCTTCACAGAACGGAGGTCCGTGTTTACTTACACGGACCTCCGTTCCTTCACTCCGGGGGGGGCATCGCGGGTAGCCGGCGGCAATCGAAGCCACCGCACCCGCTCCCTGGCCCTCCCCGAACACAGTGAGCGTGTGGCGCGCCTCCGGCGGCGCGCACGCGCTCACTAGGCGCGATCTCGCGGCCGCCGTCATATGACGCCGATCCGCGTTACAGAGCCACTTTGCCGCCGTCAATTGCCGATCGGCGGTCGGCAAGTGGTTAATGTACTGTAGATCAGTGGTTCTCAACCTCAGTCCTCAAGTACCCTCAACGGGCCATGTTTTCAGGTTATCCTTTACTTTGCACAGCTGCTTTAAATCAATGACATGGTATTGATAAAAGCTAATTTATCTAAGGGAAGTTCCCAAAACACGGGCCATTGTGGGTATTTGAGGACTGAGATTGAGAACCTCTGCTGTAGATCACTGTTTCTACAAACACAATGGGAGGATGGACACTGCATGCCGGGGGGTCAGTATGCAATTTCTAACTTTCATAGCAGTCTGTAGATTAGTGGTTGTTGGCTTGCTAGATGTAGTGGCCCCTGACAGCTCGAAAGGGCCACACGTAATTTTCATTACAGTGGTACCTCGGATTGCGAGTAATGCGGTTAACAAGCGTTTCTCAATGTGAGAATTTAAAAAAAAAAAAAACCCGGTCTCGGTTTGCGAGCGCTGTCTCGCAGAACGAACAGAATTAAGCCTCTGTGCATGCAATACCACATATGACCAGAGGTGCGGGGGGGCACTGGTGAGCCTCAGAGACGCTCAGAGGCATTCGGAGATACCAAAAGTGTAAACGGTTCCCGAGCCTCTCTACCAGTGCCCCCACACCTCTGGCCACATAGGGTATTGCATACACCAGCGCCCCCGGACCTCTGGCCAAATACAGTACTGCATTGACAAGCAGTGACTGTGGAACGAATGATCTGAGTCTCCATTGTTTCCTATGGGGAATCTTGCTTTGATATACGAGTGATTTGGATTACAAAGATTCTCCTGGAAGGGATTCTGCTCATAATCCGAGATTCCACTGTATATGGCAAAAAACTGTCAGACTTCAGACATAGAGAAGATGATCAGAGACTACAGACCTGCAACGGGTGTGGTTGGATGAGGGGTCAGGGCCCATTCACAGCTGAGCGTTTTGTAGCTCAAATATGCCTGAAGCTACAAAACGCTGGAAGGGGGAAAAAAATCAATGATTCTCTATGGAGATGGTTGACATCTCCACTCCAAAACGCCTGAAGCCAAACGCCCTCAAACAAGTCCCAGAGGTATTTTTGTCACGCGAGTCGGGCATATTCCGTAGTTTCTGATACTTTTCTATTGCCATAGAATCAATGGAAAAGTGGCAAACGCGCGTATTGCCAACGCCTGATGTCGCGCTACAAAACACACGTCAAAAAGCTTCAAACTGCCCAAAAACGTGTCGCTCAGGTGTGAATGCAGCCTTATTGAGAGACTGGGCACGTGCTTTGTGAGACCCCTACACATTCCCCTTTACTAATGAATGCTTCCAAAACGAACAGCAGGGCTCTCTAAATGGCCTCATGTGACCCACAGGTTGGCGCCCCCCGGCCTGTAGATGCAAGCATAGGCATGCGCTCACAGTGTGCTGGATGTGCCTGGGCACACCCTATTCGCCCCATACGTCACTGGCGGAGCTTCTGGGGTGGGGGTCGCAGGGGTCTCAATGGCAGGGCTCTCTAAATGGCCTCATGTGACCCACAGGTTGGCGCCCCCAGGCCTGTAGATGCAAGTATAGGCATGCGCTCAGGGTGTGCTGTATGTGCCTGGGCACACCCTATTCGCCCCATACGTCACTGGCGGAGCTTCCGGGGTGGGGGGTCGCAGGGGTCTCAAGGGCAGGGCTCTCTAAATGGCCTCATGTGACCCACAGGTTGGCGCCCCCAGGCCTGTAGATGCAAGCATAGGCATGCGCTCAGGGTGTGCTGTATGTGCCTGGGCACACCCTATTCGCCCCATACGTCACTGGCGGAGCTTCCGGGGTGGGGGGTCGCAGGGGTCTCAAGGGCAGGGCTCTCTAAATGGCCTCATGTGACCCACAGGTTGGCGCCCCCAGGCCTGTAGATGCAAGCATAGGCATGCGCTCAGGGTGTGCTGTATGTGCCTGGGCACACCCTATTCGCCCCATACGTCACTGG
>BLSH010310128.1:1330303-1342664 GCA_018402905.1 Glandirana rugosa
CAAGTTAATTCGAAGCTGCTTTTTTGGACCTTCGAGTAAAGATACGTCTTGACTTGGCCAAAATCATTTAGTTGGGGATACACAGGACGGGATCCCACAGTAACCAACACTTTTGTCTTTTCACTGCCGTCTTTTTCTGACTCATCAGGTAGCTCAGAAGGGAAAAATAAAATAAAATAAAATAAAAAAAGTGTAATTGGAACAACAGACTGATATCTAAATACAAATAGGGTTCGTACAAACTTCGGTAAAGGACAACTGACAGAGTGTTGGAGACAACCATCAAATAAGGTTAGTAGTTGGTGGGAAAGTCATTTTATTATGAAAGATTCTAATCAAAATTTGAAGGGGGGGGGGGGTCAATCAAACGTTGATGATTGGAATAAACTACCAACAGAGGTTGTGAGACAGTCAACAGGAAATGGCTTCAAACATGCTTGGGATAAACATAAATCTATAGTCAGACAACAAGGTTAATGTGAAAAAAATAAAATAAAATAAAATAAAAAGGGAAGACTCGATGGACTACTCAGTCTTTTTCTGCCGTCACTTTTCTGTTTTCACAACCAATGACACCCTAGGGCAGGACACATAGGGGTTGATTTACTAAAACCGGTTCAGTTCTGCATAGAAATGAGCTTCCAGGTTTTTTCGTCGAAGCTTAATTGAACAAGCTGATTGGCTACCACGCAAAGTTGCACCAGATTTTGCACTTCTCCAGTTTTGTTAAATCAACCCCATAGCGTGAGTTTTTGCTATGGTATTAGCAGCCGGCCTGCCTGCGCAGTGGCAACGCATGCCTTGGATCCAGGGCAAGCGGCATGCAAGATCACCCAGCATTCAGGAGAGGATGGAAGTCCACCTCCTGCAGACCTCTTCCTCCATATCACGCCCTCTGCCGGGCTGCTGGAGCCAAAAGGTAGGGCTCTGCTGTGAAGAGGGGAGGGGACAGTGTGATTGGTGGGACTGTGCAAATAAAATAATTGTACACAGATATTATCGGAATTAAAGCTGAACTCTGGGATAAGCAAACATTGTCTACGTCCATTCATCACGTGTCTTCTTCCTGAATCTCAGTGAGCTTTATGTATTTCTTCCAGATCTGTGCAGTAATCCAGTGTGAGACTTCCTGTAATAAAGACCGCTCACTTCTGAGCTCTCTCCTTGTGCAGGGGGACTGGTCTTGTCTCCGCCCCCTTCCTGTAGTTTTCTGCAGGCAGCCTGTAGTGGGTGGCGAGGGCTAGGCCCCTCCCACAGCTCTGCTCTATCTCCTAGTGTAGGGTGATCTGTGCAGCAATCCAGTGTGAGACTTCCTTGTAATAAAGACAGGGCCGGCTCTACCACTAGGCGAAGTAGGCGGCCGCCTAGGACGCACTGCCACCTAGGGGCGCCTGGCCACTCTTGATCTGTCACTGGCTGCTCTGCATTGATTCATGTAAAAACTGACACTGTCTGATTGAGATAATGAGATTGTATTATCACATGCCATTTACAAATGTATAAAGAAATAGTGACTGATCTGCTAAATAACCTCCCTCCGCCCCCACCCCCCGTGAAGCTGTATTTGATGGGCACAGGTGAGGCTGTATTGATTGGCGCTGGTGAAGCTGTATTTGAAGGGCGCTGGTGAGGCTGTATTTGATTGGCGCTTATTAGGCTGCAATTCATTGGCGCTGATCAGGCTGGGCAGGGACAAGGGGGTGGAGTCAGGGGCGGAGCCAAGGGGGGCGGCAAAATGAGGCTTCGCCTAGGGTGTCAAAAATCCTTGCACCAGCCCTGAATAAAGACCGCTCACTGCTGCTCTCTCTTTTTGTGCAGGGGGACTGGTCTTGTCTCTGCCCCCTCCTGTAGTCTCTGCCTTCAGCCTGCAGTGAGTGGAGCCTTCTGGGCTCCTCCCACTGTTCTGCTCTCTCCTTGTGCAGGGTGACTGGTCTGGTCTCCGCCCCTCCTGTAGTCTCTGCCTTCAGCCTGCAGTGGGTGGAGCCTGCTGGGCTCCTCCCACAGCTCTGCTCTCTCCTTGTGCAGGGTAACTGGTGTTGTCTCCGCCCCTCCTGTAGTCTCTGCCTTCAGCCTGTAGTGGGTGGGGCCTGCTGGGCCCCTCCCACAGCTCTGCTCTCTGCCCGGGCTATGTACAGCCCAGTGATGATGTCACTGCTACTTTTATAAGGTAATATCTGGGTTTGTACAGGAAGTGGTGCACACAAGGTGGATTTTATCAAAGTGAAAGTTTTTATTTTGTGCCCGGAGTTCAGCTTTAACCATTTTATTGGGATGAGTTTCTATGTATGTGGCATGTTGGTAATAATTAAAGTTGGTGAAAAAACATTACATGATTTGTTCTCTGGACAGGTTTCACTTTGAGGAACAATCCATTTGTGGTCTGGCACAGATTTCAAACCTGATCAGAACACAATGTACAGGTTGGCGCCGTACACTGACCTTCTTCATGCCTCGGAATGAGATGGTGACGTTGGAGATGGAATCCAGGTTGTCCCCCAGAATGGTGATGGACGTCCCCCTGGAACAGAGATTGGGTGGCAGTTAATAAGCAGCTCATGTATAAAACTGTTAGATTTTTTTTTCCCTGCAAATCAGCTGAGCCTTTCTGGGCGAAAAACCTTCCTTCATTTTTAGTTCTAAAGTTTCAAACCGCTTGTGAATTCTGCCAGTTTCCATGGCAACCGGGTATCTAGAGAAATCACTTAATACAGAAACATTCTTCTCACTGCCAGTATGTAGAAGAAGACGTATCCTTCCGATACATAGATACAGTGCATCTGGAAAGTATTCACATCACTTCACTTTTTCCACATTTTGTTATGTTACAGCCTTATTCCAAAAAGGATTAAATTCATTATTTTCCTTAGAATTCTACAAAAAAATCCCCCATAATGAGAACATGAAAGAAGTTTGTCTGAAATCTTTGCAAATTTATAAACAATGAAAAAATCTCATGTACAGAAGTATCACCGCCTTTGCTCAATGCTTTGGTGAAGCCCCTTTGGCACCAATTACAGCCTCAAGTCTTTTTGAAACAAAAAAAAAAAAGCACACAAGGGCGCACTGGCCTAGCGCATTATCCTTGATACCTTTATTGTATAAAAGTCATAAAAACATACTCACAGACATATCTTGTGACAAGCATCAATGTTGAGGAGTGGGTCACATCAGTACGACCGCCTCCCACTGGTAGCCTGGATGGACTGGCTGACGCGTTTCGAGGCCGTGGCTTTTTCAAGTCTTTTTGAGTATGGCATGATTATAAACATAGGCTAATACTTAAGGCCGACACACATCCCTCATAGATATGAGGATTCAGAAAAAGGGGGTTAGATAGACCCCTCGGAATGAAATGGGGCTTTAATGGTGTCGGTCAAAAACCCCAACTCTGGAAAAATAAGTCTAGACAAAAATGTTCACCTAAAAACACATTTTATTAATACATGATAAAATATGCCCAGAACATGAGATGATCAACATTTGTAACCCCAAATACCCGTTCTGAGTGTATACCCAAGTAAGGTGTTGAACCTCCCCCCTAGGGAAAACAAATAACACATTTGCTACCCGATGGAGCCAAAGGATCACATACCCCAAATTTTGCTCCCGTTTCCCCTGAGGAAGCCTTACTAGGCGAAACTCGTTGGGGTAGGACCCAGCACCAGTTGCATCCTGTGCTCCCACCCTACTTTTACTTACTTGGCTCCATCGGGTTGCAAATGTGTTATTTGTTTTCCCTAGGGGGGAGTTTCAACACCTTGCTTGGGTGTACACTCAGAACGGGTATTTGGGGTTACAAATGTTGACTATATCATGTTCTGTTATTTACAGCCCGTGTGGGCATATTTTATCATGTATTAATAAAATGTGTTTTTAGATCAACATTTTTGTCTAGACTTATTTTTCCAGAGTTTGGGGTTTTTGACCGACACCATTAAAGTCCCATTTCATTCCGAGGGGTCTATCTAACCCCCTTTTTCTGTATCCTCTTTTTGAGTATGGTGCTACAGGCTTGGCACACCTATTTTTGGGCAGTTTCTTCTTTGAGTGCTACAAGCTTGGCACACCTATTTTTGGGCAGTTTCTTCTTTGCAGGACCTCTCAAGCTCCATCAGGTTGGATGGGGAGCGTCGGTGCACAGCCAGAGGTGTAAGGAGAACCTTCAGGGCCCCGGTGCAAGAAATTATGAAGGGCCCCTCTGACCCCTGGCCAGGGCCCTTCTCTCTGCTCACTGATCCTGGGGCCCTTTACTCCCATCGCGGGTCTCTTCATTACGGTACCGCAGTGGGCCCCATTCACAAGTTCTGAAGCAGGGCCCCTTTCTGCTATCTTTGGGCCCCCCCATGATGGTGAAATGCCAGGGCCCGGTCACAATTGCAATCCTGATAGTTCCCTCACTGGTGTCAGTAATTTTTAATTTTATTATTTTTTTACCATTTCATTTTATTTCTTTTACAATTTTATTTTTATTATTTTTTGGTTTTTTTTGGAAAAACCTTTTTTTTCATCGGTTTTGGCAGATTTATATTCTTCCTCATATTTTTGGTGGTAAAAAAAAAAAAAAAAAAAAAAAAAAAATCGCAATTGGCGTTTATTGATTGGTCTGCACAAAAGTTGCTGCGTTTACGAATGATGAGAATTCATTTCTGGGGTTTTTATTTTTATTTATTTTTTTACTAGTAATGGCGGCGATGAGAGATTTTTAGCGCTACAGCGATATTGCGGCGGACATGTCGGACACTTTTGACACTTTTTTGGGACCACTGGCATTCATACAGCGAGCAGTGCTATAAAAACTGATTACTGTTTAAATGCCATTGGCAGTGAAGGGGTTAACCTGGAGGGGGCGCTCTAAGGGATAACTGTGTTCCCTCAGTGTGTTCTAACTGTATGGGGGCTGGGCAGGCAGGGGGAGGGGAGTGATCACGGCTTCCATACAGAGGAAGCCTGTGATCACAGCCCTTCCCCCTCTGTCAGAGCGGAGATCCGTGTTTACATACTCGCTCCGGGGGGGTGATCGCGGGTAGCCGGCGGCGATCGAGTCCGCCGTACCTGCTCCCTGGCCCCCCTGGAACACAGTGAGTGTGCCTCCGGCGGCACGCACACGCACTCACAATACTAGTTATCTCGGCTGCCGTCTGGTGATGGTGGTTCGCGTTAATGAGCCGCTTTGCCGCCGTCACGCTGCGGTGGGTGGTCGGCAAGCAGATATAGACAGGTGTGTGCCTTTCCAAATCCTGTCCAATCAACTGAATTTACGACAGGTGGACTCCAATCAAGTTGTAGAAACATCTCAAGGATGACCTCAATTCTCGGCGTCAGGACAAAGGCTGTGACACTTCTGTACATGGGATTTTGTTTATTTTTTTATATTTAATAAATTTGCAAAGATTTCAAACAAACTTCTTTCACGTTGTCATTATGGGGGATTGTTTGTAGCATTTTGAGGAAAATAATGAATTTAATCCATTTTGGAATACGGCTGTAACTAACATAGCAAAATGTGGAAAAAGTGAAGCGTTGTGAATACTTTCCGGATGCACTGTACATAAAGAGGAGATATAACAGAGACACGGGAGAACATCCACCCACTTCTGTAATACGGAGGCTTCCTGATTCCTCCCATACATGGACAGCATGGAGCAGGGTTGGGTAACAATGTATCATTCAGGGGAAGTGGAAACATAAGATCACAGAGAGTTCAGCTTTACGCAACAACGTGACGCAGCAAGGATACAACGTCACGTGATCACGTGATCATGTGACATAATGCCACATGTTCAACCCCCTCAACTCCCTCTTTTATGTAGAGACCAGACACTATAAAAAAACTCATCTTACTACAATCAGTTGTCAAAGTAAAATTAAACTCAAAACTCCCCCCCCCCCTCCCATGTTGGATACAGTGGGGGCTCATATACACAGACGTTGCCCTCGGAAGAGCGATCTTCATCACTCTTCAGAGGGCATTTGACAGGCAGTGAAGAAGTGTTGTATCGCCTCCCCACCTCCTGATTTAATCCCTCAAACCCAGGAACTGCATTCTGCAACACGGTTGTGGGCATCTGAATTTAGTTGAATAAGTCGCATTCCGACGGGCAGCACATTTTTGACACGTTCTACATCACGGCCTTGGCATACGCTGCCTTCGCTGCCTTTGCAGCCATGCATTTTTACCACTCCAGCAGCCGCAAATGTAAGCCCAAGCGTGGGTTAGATCCCTTGTAATTTTTTTTTCCCATCTGTGTCCTACGGAAGAGGAGTCCCTTCACTTTCTGTCCCACTGCCTCAAAAGGAAGTCAGAGGAAACCTCTTGTTGTCACCAGACCCTAGGGCAGTGATGGCGAACCTTGGCACCCCAGATGTTTTGGAACTACATTTACCATCATGCTCAACTAGACTGCAGAGTGCATTGGCATCATGGCAAATGTAGTTCCAAAACATCTGAGGTGCCAAAGTTCACCATCACTGCCCTAGGGGGACTAGCGCCCCCAATGAAGGATTTCCCCCTCTGTTCCTGTTCTGGTGACCACTCAAAATTTGGAATTTTCTTTCTCTTTCCATGCTAGAGAGGGTGAGTCTCCCTACGAGGGACACAGACAGCAATAAAAAACTGACATCTAAATGTACAGTATGTGAAGTCGGGTAGTTGTCGGACATCAGGCGACCCTTGACCCTTTAAAAGTATGAGCTTAGTTTAGGCTACACAGTTGTACAAATGAAAGACAATATTCTGAATCCTACATAAGCCGAGCTGAAAAGCATCCTATGAGCTTCCAATATTACATAATGTAGAGCAGGGATTCTCAACCAGGGTTTCGTGGAACCCTAGAGGTTGTTAGGGGTTCCTTGAGCTGTGGTTAATTGATCTCCCATTTTACGGTGCCTCCATGGCTTCAGGGCCAACGCTACTTGGCTGAACCAGTGGTATGACACCAATGAACATTTAGCTGTCTGTGGCATTCTGACCACCACTGTAAGAATTTAATTCTTCCCACTGACTACCAATGTAAGGAGCATTCTTCCCACTGACCACCAATGTAAAGGAAATTCTTCCCACTGACCACCAATGTAAGGAGCATTCTTCCCACTGACCTCCAATGTAAGGGGCATTCTTCCCACTGATCACCAATGTAAGGGACATTCTTCCCACTGATCACCAATGTAAGGGACATTCTTCCCACTGATCACCAATGTAAGGAGCATTCTTCCCACTGACCACCAATGTAAGAGACATTCTTCCCACTGATCACCAATGTAAGGAACATTCTTCCTATTGACCGCCAATGTAAGGGGCATTCTTCCCACTAATCACCAATGTACAGAGCATTCTTCCCATTTTCCACCAATATAAGGAGCATTCTTCCCATTTTCCACAAATGTAAGGAACATTCTTCCCACTAACCTCCAATGTAAGGAGCATTCTTCCCACTGACCTCCAATGTAAGGAGCATTCTTCCCACTGACCACCAATGTAAGGAGCATTCTTCCCACTGATCACCAATGTAAGGGGCATTCTTCCCACTGATCACCAATGTAAGGAGCATTCTTCCCACTGACCTCCAATGTAAGGAGCATTCTTCCCACTGACCTCCAATGTAAGGGGCATTCTTCCTATTGACAGCCAATGTGAGGAGCATTCTTCCCACTGATCACCAATGTAAGGAACATTCTTCCCACTGACCACCAATGAATAGAGCATTCTTCCCACTGATCACCAATGAACAGAGAATTCTTCCCATTCACCCCGATGAGATCATTTTGATATGAGTTCCCTGAGACCTGTACATTATTTCAAGGGTTCCTCTGGGGTAAAAAGGTTGAGAAAGGCTGCTGTAGAGAGATATGCTTTGTTCATATTTCATGTCTGAGGTTTACAACCACTTTAATTCAGTAAATATTCTTTGAAGCTGGAAAAAAGCAAAGAACAATTTCGGACTGTACAGGCCACACAAGGAGTAAATGATTTGTACTATAAAATCATACAATCTATTAGGTCACACTTGTTAAAAGAAGTCATGCAATTTATATGCATTTGAATAATTAAAAACAATAATGGCGCTGATAGAATTCACTGTGTACAATCACCAGAAGAGAATGCCGATAAGGCAAGTATTCATGTGCTGACGCGTTTCGCCAGACTTTGCTTCATCGGGGCTTATGGAGATAATACAGCAATCATCTAAGGGAGAACAACAACATTTATATATTATTCACATACATCAACATTCAATGTATTAATGCATTCACTGTGTGGGACCCATCTCGGCACAGAGTAACACCAGCACCATAGCTCCCTGGGCGGGCACTGGAACATCAAGGACCGCATGTTGCTCTCTCTCTCCCTTCTTCTGTTTCCACTAAATACTGAGGACTCCTTATTTATCCTCTTGATGCATACTAGGGTGTCCTTACACCAGGGGTTCTCAACTCCGGTCCTCGGGACCCACCAACAGGCCAGATCTTAAGTATTGCCTTGGGGAGATGCAGACTAGAATACTGCAATCACTGAACAGCAAATGAGATCACCTGTGATGTATTTCAGTTATCCTGCAAACCTGGCCTGTTAGTGGGTCCCGAGGACCGGAGTTGAGAACCACTGCCTTACACACATATGCCTTAAAGTGATACTAAAGGTTCAATTTTTTTTTAAAACAAAAAATATGTCATACTTCCCTGCTCTATGCAAGGGTTTTGCACAGAGTGGCCCCAGTCCTCCTTTTCTGGGGTTCCCTGGCGGAGCTCCTGGCTCCTCCTTTTCACCGGGTGCCCCCTTGGAGAAGCGTTAACCCTTGGGGCACCCGTGTGGGTGCGCTCCTGAGTCCTGCTGCTGCGTCCATTGACACAGACAGCAGGACTTGACCTCACCCCCACGTCACTGGATTTGACTGACAGCAGCGGGAGCCAATGGCTCCCGCTGCTATCAATCTATCCAATCAGGACGCGAGCCATGGCTCGTCTTCTACGCTGGCACAGGGGGGCTGCTGCATTACAGGAGGTTTTTCACCTTAATACATAGAATACATTAAGGTGAAAACCTCAAGACTTTACAACCCCTTTGTACATAGTTATTTTCCCCTCTGTAGGTACCACTAAATTATGTGACGTTTCCCAGAGATATGCATTGCTAGAATGGATATTATATCCAATTTCTTTCAATATCTAGTGACCGTGGCTGATCTGTACTTGATGGGGTTCCCTTGATGTTCCAGCGCCCGCCCGGGGAGCTATGGTGTTACTCTGTGCCGAGGTGGGTCCCACACAGTGAATGCATTAATACATTGAATGTTGATGTATGTGAATAATATATAAATATTATTGTTCCCCCTTAGATGAGTGCTGTGTTGTCTTCATAATCCCTGATGAAGCCGAGTCTGGCGAAACGCGTCGAACCATGAAGACTTACCTTAACATTCTCTTCTGGGGACTATACACTGTAAATTCTATCAGCACCATTGTTGTTTTTAATTATTCAAATATATACATATTGCATGAATTCTTTTACATGTCTCACCTAATAAATTGTATGATTTTATAGTACAAATTGTTTACTCCTTGTGTCGCCTGTACAGTCTGAAATTGTTCTTTAGTTTTTTTTTCCAATATATACAACATGGATGATGACCATGAGTGGCACGTAATTTATGGCTTCTTTGAAGCTGAATTAGAGGAAGGTGCTAGAGGGCGACACGGGCACTGTGGCTCTATAGGACGGATGGAGGTATCTGGAAGCATTCAGGAGATTTTCACCCATTCAGGACATCGTGAGATACTGGAATGGAATTCTGGGAACTCACCGTACTAAGCTGCAATTGGGTTGGATACTATGGACCACCGGGTTTGGTTTATACATGAATGGTTCTGTGTAAGAGAGCGGAGCTTTGTCCAACCAAAGAGTGATATTTACTGGTCCAACGGAGGTGGCAGGAGGGGACCGACAGCACAAGTCACCGGCTGGGCAAGACCTGGAAGAGGAAACAAATTTCACACCATTGTAAGCTGACCATTCATGGTCCACAAAAGGTCCTCATTCACAACCATCCATGCTCATGAATCCCACCATCAGCTGGAGGAACCCAACATTACACTACTCACTCGTTGTATATATTGCAAAGCGTGTCCCCAATATACACTTGCTGAGACTCCCCCGCCATCAGGTCCTTCCCCTTCAGTGTCAAAATGGATCCGCCAACTAGAGGTCCAAAGGATGGAGAGACTGAGGTCAGGACCGGCTCCTGCAGAAACACAACATTTAAGAGATGTACTTGTGCCTTGTTCTGTGCAGTAGATCAGGGCTGGCCTTGGTGTAGGGTTGTCTTCTGTCCGGGATTCACCCGGACAGTCCAGGATTTAAAACAAGTCTCTGGGTTTCAGATGGCCTGAAACCTGGACACATTACCCCCTGCAGCACTGCCAGCTTACATCGTCTCCCACCCTCTGTGCTGCAGGGGGAGTCTACAGGATCGGCACCCAGTGCCCCTGACCCCCTTCCCCCACCTCTCTAATTTACTCCCCCTTGTGTGCCTCCTCCGCAGTTTCTAGCACTACCGGCTTTCCTCCTCTTCTGATGGTAGCTGTTGCAGGCACATAGGAGAATCAGTGTCTGGATGGAGAGCGACAGGCATTCCATTCCTTCCTTTCCTAAATGAACACAGTGAGCGATTGATGCTGATCACTCCTGTGTCCATTCATTACTGAATCACAATTAACTGTCTTTACCATGCTTCAGTTTGACAATGAAGGGAAGCTTCTCAGCACAGAGCCCTTCCCATTCAGTGCCGGGAAAAGATCATCCAGTGCCCAGGGCAAAGATGCCAAATTGCGTCCCCCCACCTTCATTATGTGCAAGCTTATGAGGAGGTGGTGAGAGAGAGCACAGACCACACCTCCTCCTGGCTCCCTCCTCCTCTCCTTGCCGTTTCCAGCACTGGGCTAACAGAAGTAGTGATGCCCCCTTATAGTCAGCCTTATTGAAGGAACTTGTGGCACCCCCATCCCTACAATACACACTTCGCCCAGGACAGCCACCCCTTCTGCCCACCCCCTTGCCCCGGCCCTGTTCCCATTCATTCACTTTCCAGTGCAGCTGAGGCTGCAGAGAAAATGAATTAAGGATTTTATATGCTCATTTACTTTCTCTGTCTCAAAAGTGAGACATTAGGGTTCTGCTCAGACTCCTGATATTTCACTAAAGCCCCCCAACAGTGCTGTTAAAAAAATCTAACAAAAAATGTAAAAAAAAGGAGGGTCATTAAGAGCTGACCAAATGACCAAGTCCTTAAAGCGGCTGTATCCTCCTCTTGCATATTTGTACCTACAGGTGAGCCTTTAATAAGGCCTATAATAAGGTTTACCTGTAGGTAAAATGAATATCTCCTAAACCTGTACCGTTTAGGAGACATTTATCCTGCATGCAGCCACAGTAAGCTGCGCATGCTCTCTGAAGGACCGGCAGTGTTTCGTAATGTGCTAGTATGCGATGCATGCTAGCACGTTATGCTTTTGTCTTGCAGGGGGTTTTTTCTTTTGTTTTTTTTCAGCGGTTTACTACCGCTTTAAGGTTTGACATGTTTGGTATCCATTTACTCAGTGCAACCTCATCTTTTATATTTTACCAAATAATTGAGTAATTTATTGTGTTTGTGTGCCCTAACATTAACGTTAGTTTACTTTTTATCTTTGCTGTAATATCGTGTGGCAGAAAAAACTACCACTATTTTATTCTTTCTTCACCAATGATGGGGCACTATTCCACCCACTGACACCAATGATGGGGCACTGTTCCTTCCACTGACACCAATGATGGTGCACTATTCCTCCCACTGACACCATGATGGCGCACTATTCCCCCCACTGACACCAATGATGGGGCACTATTCCTCCCACTGACACCAAGATGGGGCACTATTCCCCCCACTGATACCAATGATGGGGTACTATTCCTCCCACTGACACCAATGATGGGGCAAAATTCCTTCCACTGACACCAATGATGGGGCATTATTCCTCCCACTGGCACCAATGATGGGGCACAATTCCTCCCATTGACACCAATGATGGGGTGCTATTCCTCCCACTGATACCAAGGGAGGGGCACTATTCCTCCCACTGACACCAATGATGGGGCACTATTCCTCCCACTGACACCAATGATGGGGCACTATTCCCCCGACTGACACCAATGATGGGGCACAATTCCCCCCACTGACACCAATGATGGGGCACAATTCCCCCCCACTGACACCAATGATGGGGCACAATTCCCCCCACTGACACCAATGATGGGACACTTTTCCTCCCATTGACACCAATGATGGGGCACTATTCCTCCCATTGACACCAATGATGGGGCACTATTCCT
>BLSH010310128.1:1362237-1386365 GCA_018402905.1 Glandirana rugosa
TTAAAAAAAGTATGCTTAATCAAATTGTTTAAAAAATTTTTAAGCCCTCAAGACTGCTTAGGCTTAAATTTTTAAAACTTAAATGGGGTTAAAAGCAGAAAATCTTAAGCTTTTAAGCCATTAGACTTTTAGGCCATTAGCCTTTTCGACTTTAAACCTTTAGGCTTTTGAGTTTTTAAACTTTTAGCCTTTTTCTATTGAATTGATGAATTTATTGATAATTTTCTCTCGCGTACGCGCCCCTGAGCTCCTGCCTGCACGAGACTTTCTCGAGGCGTGTGGGACTCGGATTTTGTCGATATATGTCGTGACCACCTCGGCCCCTTTTGTCCTCTGATCTGATGGATCTCCTGTTTTCCCCGGCTCCACCAGTGCTGTATATAGCTGTTTTAGGCTCAGGGTGTGCGGAGCTCTTTCAGAGCACGTCCGTCCTCGAGTCCCCGCGCATGCGCTCTCTTTTAATAGTTATTTAAGTAGTTAAGTTATCTTTTTCCGATTTTCAAATTTTTGAGTTTTCGGATTTCCAAATTTCAGCTTTTCCGATTACCGGATTTTCAGATTACCGAATTTTCGAATTCTAAAAGACGAAAATTGGGGTAAATTCAAAATTTTTAAATTCGGATTCGTCAGAACTCCCGAATTTTTAAAAAATTTGTTAAACTAATTCGTATGAAAAAAATTGCACATGCCTATGCGCTACCCCTGCAGGAGCCACTATGAATATTGCTGGTTCCTCACTCTGCCTTATCAACCCCAAGAACAGCCTCACCCCACTGGCACACCTGGCAGCAATGTTAGTGTAATAGCACAGTAAACGGACACAGGTTATAGTGAACACAGAAATGATCTTTACTGTGAACATGCTTATAGTAGAGAAAAAAAATGACAAAAGCAATAGTATTAAATAATAAGTAAATATCTATAGATGAGACCGAGAATAAAGATTATTGGAGAAACCCTCAAGGATCAAATCTCACCGCTGTCGGGGGACCCCTTTAAGTGAGTAACCCCGAGAGCAGAGTTGAACACACAAGAATTACAAATTATAGTCTAAATAATACTTCAGTGAATTAACTACCAACCTTACTTATATTGGGCTGTAGGAGTCCAGGCAGGAGGAGGGCAGAGGAATGGCCTTGTTCTCTATGTCAGTTCTCTCCCTTCTTCACCCCAGCACCACAGTCCCAGCAGGCCTGTTCAAACACAACCCCCGATTCAGTGACCTGAACTACCCACCAAATCCTGAACCCCCTCATATAATGACTGGAGTCCTGATGTACAGATAGGGCCCTTTGTTTTTAACCACTTCCCGCCCAGCCTGTAGACAAATGATGGCTGTGCGGTGGTACAGTTATCCTGACCGCACGTCCATTGATAACTTTCAGAATAACCCAATCGGTGGTGCGGTGGGTCAGTCTCACCCACCACATTACCAATCTCAGTAAAGAGCTTCCATCGGAAGCTCTTTACCACGTGATCAGCCGTGACCAATCATGGCTGGACACAGTGTAGACAGGAAGAGCCGTTTATCGGCTTTTACTCTACTCGCGTCTGCAGACATGAGTAGAGGAGACCCGAACGGCGGCTCTACTGACGGGGGGGGGTCTGCATTGATTGTTTATCAGTACAGCCCTCCCTAGGATCGCCACCCAGGACCACCAGGGAGCCTGCCCAGGGACCACTAGGGAGAGCCCACCCAGGACCACCAGGGAGCTGACCCTAGACCACCAGGGAGCCCACCCTAGACCTCCAGGTAAAAGGCACAATGCCCAATTTCAGATGCCACCCAGGACCACCAGGGAATGACAACCTTACATTGCAATCTGTCATTGCCGCCCACCAGTGCCACCTATCAGTACCCACCAGTGCCACCTATCAGTGCCACCCATCAGTGCCCAGTGCCTCCAATCAGTGCCCATCAGTGATGCCTATGAGTGCCCATCAGTGCTGCATATCAGTGCCACCTATCAGTGCCCATTAGTGTTGCTCATCAGTGCCCAACAGTGCCACCTATCAGTGCCACCCATCAGTGCCACCAATCAGTGCCCATCAGTGCTGCCTATGAGTGCCCATCAGTGCTGCATATCAGTGCCCATTAGTGCTGCTTATCAGTGCCGCCTATCAGTGCCCACCAGTGCCACCAATCAGTGCCAATCAGTGATGCCTATGAGCGCCCATCAGTGCTTCATATATGTGCCTCATCATCAGTGGCAATTAGTATTGCCTCATCAGTGCCTGTCAGTGCAGCCTCATCTGTGCCAATCAGTGATGGAGAAAATGTACTTATTTACAACGTTTTGTGACAGAAACCGAGAAAAACTTTTTTTTTTTTCAAACATTTTTGGTCTTTTTTTATTTGTAGTGCAAAAAATAAAAAAACACAGAGGTGATCAAATACCACCAACAGAAAGCTCTATTTGTGTGAACAAAATGATAAAAATGTAGTTTTGGTACAACGTCGCACGACCGCGCAATTGTCATTCAAAATGCAACAGCACTGAAAGCTGAACATTGGTCTTGGCAGGAAGGGGGGTAAGTGCCTGGTATTGGAGTGGTTAAGAGACTCTCGGTGGTGCACTTTATGGGTTTTCAGTGTATTGAACGAAGTACTTCCAAAGAGAATTTGATGGACCCAAGAGACACAAGAGGACAGTCTTCAGTTACATCAGCAGATCCTATCAATGCCAAGTGTGAGGGCATCACAGATTCTCCTAATTAGGTGAGGCAGAGTAATAACAGCACTTCAGCATTCTGTCTTAGGGAGGCTTGGGCAACTGCCCGCTCACCAAATCCTGTGTCCACAGACCCAAGAGAGGAATGTCCTGAGACCATTCCTTAGGGTTGCCCGGCTGGCCACCTCCTCATGGAAACACTGCTAGCTGTCAGGGGCGCATGGAGATGCACCCGGGGTCTTCTCTTTAGCACTGGATGTCCACAGCCGACCTCCGAGGCGAGCTATAAGAGGAACGATCACACAGACCCATAGCTCCCAACTGTCCCGGATTTGGAGGGACTGTCCCGGATTTAGAGGAATGTCCCTCTGTCCCGCTTTCCTCCTCATTTGTCCCTCATGATGGTCTGATCTTTATAGTTTGCCAGTGCTAAACCTTTCATCTGATTTCTAAATTCCAAATGCCAATATAATGAAATAGTAGTGGTAAAAAAAAGCACCTGTGGGTTCAACCAATCTTGTTTTTTATACAATTCTTCTTTAAGGGGGCGTGGCAAGGGGTGTGTCCTAAGGCTGCATACTTTTTCTGATAGGGGTCTCATTCCCATCTCAAAAAGTTGGGAAGTATGCAGGCCTACAGCACCCTTCTCCAGCGTCCAGTCTTCCTCACACCTCGTGGTAACTCTGCTTTCTCCCAGGAAACCTCTGGGGGTAATATTCCTCCTCTCTAGCAATGGATGCTGTGATGTGTAGCTCTCGTTATATGGATTATAATGAAGCAGCCTGTGTTGAGGACTTCGTGACCCAGAGCTCCTTGCTGCTCCTGCAATCCTCACTTGATTGGCCAGCTTCTCTCTGCCAAAGAAGAAACAGGAGAAGGAGCAGAGTGGGCGGAGCTGTCTGAGTAGGACTCTGACTCACTCCACAATGAGAGAAAAATGGAGGGGGGAATTCCCCTGCAGAAGCTGGCAGGCTGGGTCTCTTCCTTCGGTGAGAGATCTGGCCAGCTTGACCAGGTAGCGGGGATACGGATCACCGCTACAATCATTAAACCCAAAAGACAATCCATCATATGAATTAAGAGCGGTATTTTTAATTGTCCTATAGCAAGCAGCCCAGACGTGAGTGGGAATGTCACCCAAGAAAATTCCCGAAAAACACCCTCCAGAGAAGGTCACTCCTCCTCGCGCTGTAAAATAGGTTGGCTTACCAGATGGTTTTGACCCTGATTAGGCGGTCAGAACAGGCTCATATACACTATATTGCCAAAAGTATTGGGACGACTGCCTTTACACGCACATGAACTTTAATGGCATTCCAGTCTTAGTCTGTAGGGTTCAATATTGAGTTGGCCCACCCTTTGCAGCTATAACAGCTTCATCTCTTCTGGGAAGGCTGTCCACAAGGTTTAGGAGTGTCTATGGGAATGTTTGACCATTCTTCCAAAAGTGCATTTGTGATGTCAGGCACTGATGTTGGATGAGAAGGCCTGGCTAGCAGTCTCCATTCTAATTCATCCCAAAGGTCTTCTATGGGGTTGAGGTCAGGACTCTGTGCAGGCCAGTCAGTTTCCTCCACCCCAAACTTGCTCACCCATGTCTTTATGGACCTTGCTTTGTGAACTGGTGCAAATCATTTAGTGGAGGGGAGATTATGATGTGGGGTTGTTTTTCAGGAATGTTTCTAATTATAATTATAAATGGAACAAACACAAAATAACGGTCAATCTCCATCGGTCTGGGGTTCCATGCAAGGTCTCACCTCGTGGAGTGTCAATGATCAGGAGAACGGTGAGGAATCAGCCCAGAATTACACAGGAGAATCTTATCAATGATCTCAAGGCAGCTGGGACCACAGTCACCAAGAAAACAATTAGTAACACTGCACCGTGACTGAAATCCTGCAGCACCCACAAGGTCCCCCTGCTCAAGAAAGCACATGGTACAGCCGTCTGAAGTTTGCTAATAAACATCTGAATGATTCAGAGGAGAACTGGGAGAAAGTGTTGTGCTCAGATGAGACCAAAATCAAGCTTTTTGGCATCAACTCAGCTCGCCGTGTTTGGAGGAGGAGGAATGCTGCCTAAGACCCCAAGGACACCATCCCCACTGTTAAACATGGAGGTGGAAACGTTATGCTTTGGGGTGTTTTTCTGCTAAGGGGACAGGACAACTCCACCACATTGGACGATGGACGGGGGCCATGTACCATCAAATCTTGGGTGAGAACCTCCTTCCCTCAGCCAGGGAGGGAAGGCACTGTAGATTGACAGAGGCTTCACCTCCCTCTTATTCTAAGATATAGGCTGGAGGGGGCGTGACATAGCCTGTGACTAGTAGAAATCCGCTCACACCACGTTATTGCCAAAAAACAATAAAGTTTTCATTTCAAATTTGTATTTATATGCCGATTTAAAACAGTGTGTTGATATTTATTTTTACTCTGTATTGCAAACACTTTTTTTTTTTTTAACATGTGACCAGCAGCAGAGGATTAGAAGCTCCTCCTGCTTATGTTTCCCTGCAGACAGGCTGGGAGAGAGCTGGATCATGTGACAGCTGGGTATTAGGAAAAAGGTACTTAGAGTTTTATTTTTTTTTTCATTAACATAATTACAGTACCATCATGCAAATACAGAAACAAAAGAGGCAATGTAAAATTAAACAGTGTGTGTTTAGTATCACTTTAAAGTGGCTGTAAACCCTTCCATATACCCAGTGAAGTGGCTGGCATCAGGTGATACACAGAGATTAAACAAATCTCCTACATAAGTTGTGCCTGTCTATCTGCAGTCTCTTCTTCCAGTGCGGCTGGTGCTCCACTGTTTGGAGGGGGCAGCAAACAAACCCACCACCCCCCCCCCCCCCCACCCACTCGCCCGCCAGCCCCGCACTTACCCCGTCCAGGTCTTGGAAGGCTTCTCCTCCTGGCCAATCCGGTCTTAGGATCCGTTTCCTGTCCTGATTGGCTGGGAGGGGAAGCAGGAAGACAATAGTGAATGTTGATTCGCTAATGTCACAAGTGGGTGGGTTCGGGGTGCAGTGCACTGCGCCCCGAGCCCACCCTTTTTGAAGCCAATTAGAGCCTCCGTCTCTAATCATGTGCTTCACACAAAAAAAAAACGCATAGAAATCCATGCATCCGGCCCCCGCATGGAGATTAGGGTCCGGGCGCATAGAGATCAGGGGGCAGCGATCATTATACGGTGGCAGGTGGCCTCTCCCGCGCCAACTGACGTACCTGTACGTCGGCCCGTGCACGTGGGATTGCGGACGCACCCGGGGGTCCCGTGGACTCAATGTCCGCCAGCGATCCGCGATCGTTCTGCACACAGGGATCTGCCTATATTAACAAGGCAGATCCCCGTTCTGACAGGGGACAGTGTTCGGGAACAGCAATCTCTGTCATGCCCCTGGCAGCCCTCCCCCCCCTACAGTTAGAACACACCCAGGGAACACCGTTAACCCCTTGATCGCCCCCTAGTGTTAACCCCTTCCCTGCCAGTGTCATTTTTACATTGATCACTGCATTTTTATAGCACTGATCAATGTAATGATGTCACTGGTCCCCAAAAAGTGTCATTTGGGGTCAGATTTGTCCGCCGCAAAGTCGCAGTCCCGCTAAAAATCGCAGATTGCTGCCATTACCAGTAAAAAAATAAAAGTCCATAAATCTATCACACAGTTTGTAGACGTGATAACTTTTGCGCAAACCAATCAATATGCGCTTATTGCGATTTTTTATTACCAAAAATATGTAGAAAAATACATATTGGTGTAAACTGATGAATAAATTCATTTTTTTAGATTTTTTTTTTTTTTTGGATATGTATTAAAAAAAAGTTTTTTGTTTTTTTCAAAATTGTCGCTCTTTTTTTGTTTATAGCATAAAATAAAATAAAAAAAAACGCAGAGGTGATCAAATACCACCAAAAGAAATCAATATTTATGGGAAAAAAAGGATGTCAATTTTATTTGGGTACAACGTCGCACGACCGCGCAATTGTCAGCTAAAGCGCAGCAGTGCCGAATCGCAAAAAACGGCCTGGTCAGGAAGGGGTTAAATCCTTCCGGGGCTGAAGTGGTTAATGGAGCGGCTGCCACTGCCCTCTTCTCTACGTCAAAAGTGCTGAATTTATAAGCTTGTCTGAGAACTCAGAAAAACCAGGCAGAGAGCTGACATTACACTGAGCAGAGCTTAGTGAGAAGAGCTCTGAGAGCTGACTGGAGGGAAGAGACACCCCCCCCCCCCCACACACACACACACACAGCACACAGGAACAGAGCTGAGGCTGTCAATCACAGGTTGTGTGCAAGAGCTCCCTTTTTTATCTCTTGGTATCAGGAAAACTTGTCAGAAGTGACTCATGCCGATAGAGCAGTGGTTCTCTACTCCTGTCCTTGGGACCCACTAACAGGCCAGATTTTAAGTATTACCTTGGGGAGATGCAGACTAGAACACTGCAATCACGGAGCAGCAAATTATATCACCTGTGATGTATTTCAGTTATCCTGCAAACCTGGCCTGTTAGACTGCATTCACACAGGGGCGATCCGACTTCAGGCACGACTTTGCCAGGCAACTTCAAGGCAACTTGGAAGCAACTTCAACCTTGACTATGCCAGGCGACTTTGCCTATGGCCAATTAGAGAAGGGAGGGAGGGGGTTGCCCTAAAATAAATTCTATTCTTTTCACTGAGAACTCCCTTCTGTTTAGATGGGGGATCCGACTTGGAGGCGACTTCCATTGATTTCTATGGGCACAAGTCGGATAGAAGTCGACCTCAAAGTAGTACAGGAACCTTTTCTGAAGTCGGAGCGACTTTAGTCAT
Source organism: Glandirana rugosa (assembly GCA_018402905.1). Classification (NCBI taxonomy): domain Eukaryota; kingdom Metazoa; phylum Chordata; class Amphibia; order Anura; family Ranidae; genus Glandirana; species Glandirana rugosa. The sequence goes on from BLSH010310128.1 coordinate 1,369,741, forward strand.
GTATATTAAGACGGCTCATATTCACTTCTATGGGATTTCCCTTGGCAAGTGACTTGGGGCGACACAAGTCTCCTCCCAAGTCGCTGTAGTGTGAACCGGCTCTTAGTGCCCGTTCACATAGGGGCGACTTGCGATCCGACTTGAGTTGCCTCAAGTCGCCCCAAGTCGCTTGACATTTGAAATCCCATTGAAATGAATGGGAGCCGTCTTAATATACACGACTGAAGTCGATCCGATTTCAAGGCGACTTCTGAAAAGGTTCCTGTACTACTTCTAGGCGACTTCTATTGAATCCTATGGGCACAAGTCGGATAGAAGTCGCCTAGAAGTAGCCCCCAAGTCGGATCTCCATCTACATGGAAGCCACTTTACAGTTAAAAGAATAGAATTTATTTTTAGGCAGCCCCCTCCCTCCCTTCTCTGATTGGTCAAGGCAAAGTCGTGTTGTAAAGTCGCCTGAGGTCCTTGAAGTCGCACTGGAAGTTGCGCTGAAGTCGCCTAGCGAAATCGCACCGAAGTCGGGTCGCCCCTATGTGAATGCAGGCTAAGTGGGTTTCCGAGGGCAGGAGTTGAGAACCACTGCAATAGAGGAATGAAGCAGCAGACAGAAATGACACTTAGTGCTCTGGATTAAGACAAGCACACACTATAGGAGGGATAGGCTTTGTTCATATTTCATGTCTGAGGTTTACAACCACTTTAATATTGATCATCTCCCACATAGATTGCACTGTGCACTCACCTTTTCGTGTCCTGCTCTGTTGCACTCATACGCACCAACCTGCTGTGGTAGTTTCTGGATTGTGTGTTCTCCGGCTGTATTGTCAAGAAGAAGATGTATTTGGCAGTACTGAATGTGTAGACATACCGGATGGGGTATTTGTCCAGGAAGGTGGGAAGAACGGTCAGAGAGTGAAAGCCTGGCGCGAAGCCATCCTGCGAGGTCAGCACTCGCCTGATGGACACCGATGTGGTGCGATAGCTCTCCCCCACACTGGAATCCACCGACGAGGCTATATAGAAATTAATAGTCCTCAAATGTTCAAAGGCTGTAACCACTGTGCCGAGGGGGCTGGCGATGCAGTCCTGGCACGAGGAAGGAGAGTTGAAGGAAGCACGGAACAAGCAGGAGGAGTCAAGGATTTCATTGTTGTCAAATTCATGCAGGAAGCAAACCCCACGAAGAGAAGAACCACAGCTGTACAAAATGTCTGCTTCTGGATCCATCACCAAGACTCTGTTGTCCGTGTCTTCGGCCTGGTCCGGGCGGGCACCACCCATCTTACATTTGGAGCACAGTTCACATGTGGAGCTCTTGGTGGGACCAGTAATAAGGTCCTGCACGACCTGAAGGTTGGAGGCATCCAGCACATAGAGGTGGTTAGTGGTGGCAATGAAGAGCAGAGGCCCATCCTTGGCGGCCAGATTTTGGATAGCGTTCGGTGAGGTGAAGCTGGAGAGGTTATACCGGACATCGGGATCTAAAGACATGAAGGGTCTGTTTGGGCACTGCCATGTTGATGCCAAGCAGTCTCTTATGAGGAAGAGCAGAAGAAGCAGTTGGGATAGACGCCACATACTGGGGTGGAGGAGGAGCAGGACACACGGGAGGGTCAAAGTTCACCTTGGTGGAGGACAAAGTGACAGACTCTGGAAATCCATATTACAGCACCTGGAGAGAGAAGGACAAGGTTAGCCAAAGTGGTGGGTATTGAACAAGACTTATCTCACCCAAAACTCATAACTGAACTAACTATCTGAAATAGGCTACATGCAAACTGCCCATTCACACAGGGGCGACTTGCACTCAGACTTGAGTTGCCTCAGGTTGCCCCAAGTCGCTTGACATTTGTAATCCCATTAAAATAAATAGGAGCTGTCTTAATGTACGTTACTGAAGATGGAGCAACTTCAGAGAAGGCTCCTGTACTACGTCCAGACGACTTCTATCCGACTTGTGCCCATAGAATTCAATGGAAGTCGCCTCCAAGTCAGATCCCCCATCTATATTGAAGCAACTTTACAGGAAAAAGAAAAGAATTTATTCTGGTCAACCCCTTCCCTCCCTTCTCTGATTGGCCACAGGCAAAATCGCCTGGCATAGTCAAGCTTGAAGTTGCCTGAAAGTTGGCTGCACGTTGCCTCCAAGCTGGCTGCACGTTGCCTCCAAGCTGGCTGCACGTTGCCTCCAAGCTGGCTGCACGTTGCCTCCAAGCTGGCTGCACGTTGCCTCCAAGCTGGCTGCAAGTTGCCTCCAAGTTGGCTGCACGCTGCCTCCAAGTTGGCTGCACGTTGCCCCCAAGTTGGCTGCACGTTGCCCCCAAGTTTGCTGCACGTTGCCCCCAAGTTGGCTGCACGTTGCCCCCAAGTTGGCTGCACGTTTCCTCCAATTTGGCTGCACGTTGCCTCCAAGTTGGCTTCAAGTTGCCTCCAAGTTGGCTGCACGTTGCCTGGCAAAGTCGCGCCTGAAGTCGGATCGCCACTATGTGAATGCAGCCTAAGGCACCGCCAATCGAGAAAGCCCTTTCTTCTATTTCCCTGCACCACCCCCTTCAGCACCCAAAACTGGCTCAATTCACAAAGCTTTAACATAAGGATACATTTCCCCAATCAAACATGTGACTGCATTAGATATGTGCGGTTTGTTTCGTTCCCAATAAATATTCAGACAAATTTTTCATTATTCGGAGATTTGGATAAATCCGAATACCCAAATTATAGCATAAACAAAGTTTATCGAATGCTCCCAATAACGAAGCAAAATTAGTCCTTATTTCCAAAATTCTAATTGAAATGCGAATTGAATTTTACATCGAATTCCAGTCTACATCGATCTGTAAACATGTTTCTGAAATCAAACACTTTGTGTTTTTAGAGTACCATTCCGAAATAATGCTGTTTTAGTTAAGCCAAAGGAAAAAAAAAAAAAAACCTAAAGTTTTCGATTCGAATGATTCCAAATGTATCGATTCGAATGTTTCGAATCAAATATCGGTTAATTCGAAGAAAATATGAAAAAAGAAATAAAACAAATTCCGAATCCGAACTCCAAGTACGAACTGAATGAATCAACCGAATTTAACAAAATTAAATAACTAGATTAACTAATCAAATCACTGTCTGCAGGTCCAAGGTAAGTCCCGGTCTGGACACCCTGTCCTCTCTTCTGGGGGGGGGGGGGGGAGATCACATGCGGCCATGAAGATCGCTGGGCTGTATGGGCGATTGATTGTAAATTGTAAATGTCATGCTTATGTCATGTGTGGGGGTCTGGGTGGGCTCCCTATTGGTTGATTGAGGGCCGGTTCACACCAGTGGCAGCTGGTGCTCCAGACTGGTATGGAGCACATGGGCGACCATTGCGAGGCCAGGTTCAGCTTGAGCGGCTTTTCTATGCGATGATTAATCTATGATCACCATATCAGGTCCTGACGCCCCGCCTTGTGTTTTTTATGAATCCCAATCAGCTTACTTGGTCCGCTTGTGTCCCCTGTGGTTGCACAGAGCTCCTCTCCCCTGATTTATTTTGACTCATTTGGAGGCCTTCACTGGTGACCTTGTGGATTTTTGTGATAAACGATGGTCTGTGACATCCCCTGAGGAAGCCAAGTTGGGCGAAACATGTTGGGATCAAACATCTTGTTCTGTTATGGACACTAAATACCTGTATCGTGATATGTGGATATCTTCAATGTATTTTTATCAATTCAATTTCTTTCACTTTTTTAATCTATGATAATAAAAACTTAATTGGTTTTATACAGTTGATCTTTTCCATGATTGTTGGCACCCTAAAAATCCCAAACAAGTTCTTGGCAGTTCTATAGTTAATTTTGCAGGGATGAGGTGCGGAATACTAGGATTGTCATCCCTATGCCAAACCAATCCATATGTAGTAAACAAGCTGTAGTGGCCCAAAACCTCCACTAGAAGTCAGAAAACTACTGAATAATAATAACCTGACGCAACTCAGTACAACATAGAAAAAATACAGTGAAACCTTGGATTAGGAGTAGAATCCGTTCCAGGAAAATGCTTGTAATCCAAAGCACTCGAATATCAAAGCAAGTTTCCCCATAGGAAATGATGGAAACTCAGATCATTCGTTCCACAGCACTGCTTGTCAATGCAGTACTGTATGTGGCCAGAGGTCCGGGGGTGCCTGGTGTATGCAATACCGCATGTGGCCAGATTTGCAGGGGGGAGCTGGTAAACCTCTAAGACGTCGGGATCACTCGGCAATGCACAGAAAGTGCTTAAATTCCAAGAATTTCCAGCCGCCTCCGAGGCTCACCAGCGCCCCCGAAAACCTGGCCACATGCGGTAGTGCGTGCAAAAAGGCTACATTTTCACTCTTTACGTGAGACGCAAACTGAGTCAGAATTTTTTTTTAAAAAAACTGCTTCCACAGCACTGCTTGTCAATGCAGTACTGTATGTGGCCAGAAGTCCGGGGGTGCCTGGTGTATGCAATACCATATGTGGCCAGAGGTGTGGTGGGGCTCGGAAACATTTGGAAATGTTCAGAAACTGTTTACACTTTCGGTATTTCCGAGTATTTCCAAATGCTTCCGGGCATTTCCGAGGCTCACCAGCGCCCCCGCACCTCTGGCCACATGTGGTATTGCATGCACAGAGGCTTAATTCTGCTCGTTATGCGGGACAAAGCTCGCAAACCGAGTCATCATTAAAGAAAAAAACTGCTCGGATTGCGAAACGCTAGTTAACCGAGTTACTCGCAAATCCGATGAAAAAGTGGGACAGAATACATGATGAAGGACTCCAAAGAGACAGCACAGTGGATGTGTGTCATGTGACCATACAAGCTACATGGAACCGCCAGCACCCACCTATTAGGTGAAATGTAGACCTGTGCATGACGAAAACGTTTGTTTAGTTTAGATTCGTTAATCTACTGTTTTGTTAAATTCGGTTGATCCGTTTAATGTGTATTCGGGATTCTTATCTGGAATTCGTATTCTGGATTCGTTTTTCGGAATTCGTATTCGGAAAATGTTTTTTTCAATTTTTCTTCGAATTTTCCTTTTTTTTTTTTTCGATTTTAAACATTTGAATCAGTCGAATCGAAAAAAAACTTGATTTTTTTTTTCGATTCGAATGCGACAAAGTGAACAATCAAAAGAAAAATCTTCATCAAATGATTACAATGACTCTTTAAATCACCTTTGGCTTAACAAAGAACAGCATTATTTCCAAATGATATTCTAATAACACACACACAGTCTTTGATTTCAGAAATGTGTTTACAGTTAGAATTCGACTGGAGTTCCATGTAAAATTAGATTCGAATGTCAATTCGAAATTTCGGAAATTCAGACGAATTTCGTTTCGTTATTTCGGAGCATTTGGTAAACTTCGCTGGTACTGTAATTGGGGTATTCGGATATATCCGAATCTCCAAATAACGAAAAATTTGTCTGAATATAAATTCGGAACGAAGTGAGACGCACGGGTCTAATGAAATGTCAGCCTCAGAGAGAAAGCAATAAGAGAGGAATAAATAACTTTAGAGAATATTCTGTATCTGCTCCAGGTATACCGCACCCAGCATACCCGCTGATAATATGTTCTGCCAGAAATCCTGCCCTGCACTGGCAGAGGACGAAGCACCATCTCTGCCAGGGCTGGATTGTGAAATCCGCAAAAAAAAGGAGCTGCATGATTCAACAAAGCAGTGCAAAGAGGAATTTTTATAACACTGTGCAGATCAGAGATATTAAGATTAGCTGCTGTTTATAGCTGCACTCCTTTCTCGGGCATGTCTGCCAATTTTTTCACTTATTTTATGTGGTTTCATATGGAGTTTCACTTATTTTATGTTGTTTCATATGGAGTTTCAGACACAAGCAGGAGAAGCTTCTGCTGTGCCCTCCCTTTAGAAAATCCAGAGTACCCTGCAAAACCAACATCATGGATGCCCCTTGTTTAAAAGGAAACAAAATAGTCTTGGGTCAATATTGTCTGTCTTTAGTTCGATTGCTGAACTGATGTTTCCGGTCTACTTTGTCTTACGCCCACAATCAAAATATTTGAATACATGTACTGTTTCAAATGCATGTTTATGCACTGGCATACCGCCTTAGGTCCAAGTCTGTCTGTAAAATATGGTTTCCATGATGATTTGTCACTGTGACGGGAGTCACTTTGGGTGGGGGGCCCGTGGAACTCAACTTACCTTAGAGGAGGTCAGGAAACCAGTGGTAGCCCATCCATATGGGGTGCAGCCGCCCTAATCCATGTGCCCAGCCCCTAATCTACATGCAGGGCACCGGATACATGGATTCCAATAGGTTTTTTATTGAAGCACATGATTAGAGCCTGAGGCTCTAATTGGCTTCAAAAAAGGGTGGGCTCGGGGCGCAGAGCATTGCACCCCGAGCCCACCCAGTTGTGTGACAATAGCAAATAAATATTTGCCATTGTCTTCCTGATTCTCCTCCTGGCCAATCAGGAAGCTGGTCCTCAGGGAGGAAGAGGGAGGAGATACAGGGAGGCCAAGGAGAAGGAGACGCAGGGTGAAGCCGCCACCCGCAGAAAGTGCTGCCAGCAACCTAGATTGGGTAAGTGCAGGGCTGGTGACCGACCGACTGGGGGGGGTGCCTGTGACCCGACCGACCAGGGGGGCTGGGGTGCCAGCAGGTGGATTTGTTTGCTGTCCCCCCACAAAATATACCACCAGCCGTCACTGCGGGAAAGCCCTTTTTTAGCTCCCCAGGCCCTTCTTATGTGTAAGTCACCCTGTGTCTGTTAGGGGTACAGGGTGACCAAGAAGCCCAGTCTGGTCTGTGCATACCAGGCTCACAGTATGTCCACACCAGACTCAGCATTTCATTCTACCCCTCTTATCCTGGGTCATATCTGTGCGCTTTGTGTTGAAAGTTGGAGAGGCTCCTTCACTTGGTGGAGTAATATTTATCAACAATATCCCTCAAGAAATATATGAAGATAAATTAATTCCACTTTTTCAGACTGCTGGGATATTGTAGTGTATCAGACTGTTGTAGACTATTGCCGGAAAGTCGCAGGTGGGCTTTGTTATTTGCTTATTGTTAAGTATGTCTTTTCCCACTGTTAATCGCTGTTAATTGCCAATAGGGTATTCATACCCCTTGAAATTTTCCACATATTATCACGTTACAGCCAAAAACGTAAATGTGTTTGGGATTTAATGTGATAGAGCAATGCAAAGTGGCACATAATTGTGAAGTGGAAGGAAAATGATAAATGGCTTTCAACATTTTTTACAGATAAATATGTAAAAACTGTGCGGGGGCATTTGTATGGCGCCCCTCCGGAGTCAATACTTTGTAGAACCACCTTTTGCTGTAATTACAGCTGCAAGTCTTTTTGGGGAAGTCTCTACCAGCTTTGCACATCTAGAGAGGGCATTTTTCCCCATTCTTCTTTGCAGAATCCCCCAAGCTCTGTCAGACAGGTTGGAGAGTATCCATTCTCAAGTCTTGCCACAGATTCTCAATTGGATTTAGGTCTGGACTGTGACTGGGCCATTATAACACATGAATATGCTTTGATCTAAACCGTTCCATTGTAGCTCTGGCTGGATGTTTAGGGTCGTTGTCCTGCTGGAAGGTGAACCTCCGCCCCGGTCTCAAGTCTTTTGCAGACTCTAACAGATTGCCCTGTATTTGACTCCATCCATCTTCCCATCAACTCTGACCAACTTCCCTGTCCCTGCTGAAGAAAAGCATCCCCACAACATGATGCTGCCACCACCATGTTTCACAGTGGGGATGGTGTGTTCAGGGGGATGTGCAGTGTTAGTTTTCCGCCACACATAGCGTTTTGCTTTTAGGCTACAAAGTTCAATTTTGGTCTCATCTGAGCAGAGCCCCTTCTTCCCCATGTTTGCTGTGTCCCCCACATGGCTTCTCGCAAACTGTAAACCGGACTTCTTATGGTTTTCTTTCACCAATGGCTTTCTTCTTGCCACTCTTCCATAAAGGGCAGATTTGTGGAGGGCACGACTAATAGTTGTCCTGTGGACAGATTCTCCCCCCTGAGCTGTGGATCTCTGCAGATCCTCCAGAGTTACCATGGACCTCTTGGCTGCTTCTCTGATGAATGCTCTCCTTACCCGGCCGGTCAGTTTAGGTGGACGGCCATGTCTTGGTAGGTTTGCAGTTGTGTCATACTCTTTCCATTTTCAGATGATGGATTGAACAGAGCTCTGTGAGATGTTCAAAACTAGGTATTTTTTTTATAACCTAACCCTGCTTTAACCACTTGCCGACCGCCCGCCACAGCGTGGCGGTGGCAAGGTGGCTCGTTATCGCGAAACGCCGTCACTGTGTTGGGGGGGTTAAAGAGCGGGTAGGGCGGACTCGATCGCCGCCGGCTACCCGCGATGGCCCCCCGCACTGAAGGAATGGAGGTCCATGTAGGTAAACACGGATCGCCGTTCTGTTAGAGGGGGAAGGGCGATGATCACAGGCTTCCTCTATATGGAAGCCGTGATCATCCCCTTTCCCCAGCCAGGGCAGCCCACACAGAGTTAGAACACACCCAGGGAACACAGTTAACCCTTAGGGCGCCCCCTGCAGGTTAACCCCTTCACTGCCAATGGCATTTACACAGTAATCAGTGCATTTTCATAGCACTGATCGCTGTATAAATGCCAATGGTCCCAATAAAAGTGTCAAAATGGTCCGACATGTCCGCTGAAATATCGCAGTACCGCTAAAAATCGCAGATCGCCGCCATTACTAGTAAAAAAATAAATAAATAAATAAATAAAAACCCCAGAAATGAATTCTCATCATCCGTAAACGCGGCAACTTTTGCGCAAACCAATCAATAAATGCCGATTGTGATTTTTTTACCAAAAATATGAGGAAGAATAAAAAAATCGGCCAAAACCGATGAAAAAAATGTTTTTTTATATTTTTTTTTTTTGGATTTGTATTTTAAGTAAGAAATTTGTATTTTTTCTGCAAAATTGTCACTCTTCTTTTGTTTATTTCAGCGATCAGAAATGATGCAGGGGTGATCAAATACCACGAAAAGAAAGCTCTATTTGTGGGAAAAAAAGGACACAGATTTCGTTTGGGTACAACGTCGCACGACAGCGCAATTGTCAGTTAAAGCGACGCAGCGCCGAATCGCAAAAAGTGCTCCGGTCCTAAAGTGTGAAATCCTTCCTGGGCTGAAGTGGTAAAACTTTTCTACAACTTTATCCCTGACCTGTCTGGTGTGTTCCTTGGCCTTCATGATGCTGTTTGTTCATTAAGGTTCTCTAACAGACCTCTGAGGGCTTCACAGAACAGCTGTATTTATACTGAGATTAAATTACACACAGGTGGGCTCCATTTACTAATTAGGTGACTTCTGAAGGAAATTGGTTCGATTAGATTTTAGTTAGGGGTATCAGAGTAAAGGGGGCGGAAAAACAAATGCCCCCCCCACACTTTTCACAGATTTGTATCATTTATCATTTTCCTTCCACTTCACAATTATGAGCCACTTTGTGTCGGTCTATGACATAAAATCCCAATAAAATACATTTACCTTTTTGGGTATAACATGACAAAATGTGGAAAATTCCAAGGGGTATGAATACTTTTTCAAGGCACTGTATTGTTTCTGTCTGTCTGCTAGTATTAGTTCCGTAGAGGGGGAATTTCTCCAACGGTCCTTCCTGATGATAAGGCGCTCTACGTGCCCAGTTACTGATTGAATTATTTGTTGGAAAGGTTGAATGTACCTAAGTCTCACATTACTGGATGTACAGTATACCCCACCCTGTGTCATTATGCAAAGAAGGGGGATTGTTCCCAGATTGTATATCTCTTTGTGCCCATGTTTCAATAAACAGTTGATGTTTTGCGCCACCCGACGCTATATCTCGACAAGTGACTGGGTGAGCTAAGGGATCTTGGATCATTCTGGGATACTTTTACGGCCTTTTGAAGTGTAGGAAGACAATGGGGTTGATTTACTAAAACTGGAGAGCGCAAAATCTGGTTCAGCTGTGAATGGCAGCCAATCAGCTTCTAACCTCAGCTTCTTCATTTAAAGTGATTGTAAAGGTTAGTTTTTTTTTTTTTTTAATAAACAAACATGCCTTCACTTATCTGCTCTGTGCAAAGGTTTTGCACAGAACGGCCCAGATCCTCCGTTTCTGGGGTCCCCTGGCGATGCTCCTGGCTCCTCCCCTTCATTGAGTGCTCCCACGGAAAGCCGAATTCCATGGGGGCACCGGTGCAGGCGCGCTCCAAGTCCTACTGCTGTGTTCATGGACAGAGGGACTCGCCCCCCCCCCCCCCCAAGGCTCCCGCGTCACTGGATTTGATTAACAGCAAAAGGAGCCAATGGCTCCTGCTGCTATCAATCTACCCAATGAGGACCAGAGGCAGTGGCTGGAGCTGCTTTGCTCATCCTCAACGCTGAAACAATCGGGTTCAGGTAAGTAAAAGGGGGGATCTGAGGGGGTTGCTGCCGTACAGGAGGTTTTTTGCCGTAATGCATAAAATGCATTAAGGTGAAAAACCTTGAGGCTTTAGAACCCCTTTAACGCTGAATGAGGGAACATGGAAGAAATGAGGAGGGTCTAGATAGGACTGAACTAACTAGCACTAAACAGGAGGGGAGGACACAAGGAGAAACCAAAAGTGCAAAGTAAACAAGTTGTAGTGCCCCAAAACCTCCACTAGAAGTCAGCATCCTACTGGACAATAATAACCCGATGCAGTTCAATGCAACAGATAAAATACAAGAAAGAGGGACAGAACAATACATGACAAAGGACACCCATTTGGACACAACAGAGAGACAGCACAGTAGAAGCAGCGTGCCTTTTGGGTGGCTTTGTCTGATTTAGACCGACAGGCCTGGACGCCAAGCTGCATTATGGCGACATCCCATGGCTCTATGCCACATTACAGCCATATCCTGGGGCCACACATTGCAATTATAGCACCATCCTGGGCCCCGCATTGGCGCCAATCGGGTTCCACTGCTGCAAAACGTCAAAACGCTGAACATAACATACAGGACAAACACACTAGATACAAAAATAACAGTTTATGTTGGGTAATGAGATGGGAAATACAGGGACGTGTCTGCACGAATATGGTCACCCTGATGTAATGACTTCATATTTCTGCCAGAACTCCGGACAACAAATCTGAATTTTCCGTTGCATGTGAATGAGGCGGCGAGATTCCAGTGGTGAATGAGCCAGCGCGGGCGGACAAGACTCTGCGTGTCATCATTCTGGAAAAGAGACAAACCGCTTAACTGCTCTCCGGCTTTCACAATCCTGGACAAAAATAACGCTTATTTTACGTAACCCCCCTATTACCACACCGCCGGCATAGGCAGCAATGCAAATATAACATGACGGGGTCAGAGGAGGGCCGGGGGCCCGGCAGAATCGGCTGAACGATGAAATGCATTCCTGGCACTTTTACAAAAAACATTTTTGTCAGGAATGTTCCAGCTGCCGCCTGATGCTTCGACTTTCTATCAGGTGCTCCCAGGCTGAACCGATTCTGGGAAAATACGTACAAATCTGGTTACACATTACACAGAAAAAAAAGATCGGATGTTTTACCTGTAGAATTGTACGGCATAGGGGGGGCAAAACATTCCCATGCAGGGCTCCTCATCAATTCCCTACCATGCCACTCAGCAGAGGACAACCAGTTGGTGTGCCATTCATAACAGACACCATAATCCAGCCTGATCCCTGGCGGGTGTCATAATAAAGCCTAGGCTGAAGAGGGCACCATAATAAAGTCTGGTTCCTGGAGGGTGCCAGAATTCAGCCCAAACCGAACATGACGCCATAATCCGGCCTGTTTCCTGCAGGGTGCCATAATGAAGACAAGGCCACAGAGGGTGCCGTAATCCAACATGGTCCCTGGAGGGTGCCATACGTCAGCCTTGTCCCTGGAGGGTGCCATAATTCAGCCTTGTCCCTGGAGGGTGCCATAATTCAGCCTAGGCCACAGAGAGTGCCATAATTCAGCCTCGGCCACAGAGAGTGCCATAATTCAGCCTAGGCCACAAAGTGCCACAATTCAGCCTCAGCCACAAAGAGTGCCATAATCTAACATGGTCCCTAGAGGGTGCCATAAGTCAGCCTGGTCCCTGGAAGGTGCCGTAATTAAGACTAGGCCACAGAGGGTGCCATAATCCAGCTTGGTCCCTGGAGGGTGCCATATGTCAGCCTTGTCCCTGGAGGGTGTCATAATTCAGCCTAGGTCACAGAGAGTGCCATAATTCAGCCTAGGCCACAAAGTGCCATAATTCAGCCTCAGCCACAAAGAGTGCCATAATCCAACATGGTGCCTAGAGGGTGCCATATGTCAGCCTGGTCCCTGGAAGGTGCCATAATTAAGACCAGGCCACAGAGGGTGTCATAATCCAGCTTGGTCACCAGAAGGTGACATTGGTCTGTATGTTATGGACTAATGGTTGACCAAAGAGGATGCACTAAAGGCCCTGGAGGAAAACATAATCCAGTCTCATCCCTGCAGGGCGTCATAACTAAACCCAAGAACCAGAGGGTGCCATAATCCATCCTAATCCTCCAGAAAGTGCCACAATCCAGCCTGGGTCCCTCAAGGTGCCGCAATCCAGCCTGGGCCCCTCAAGGTGCCGCAATCCAGCCTGGGCCCCACAAGGTGCCGCAATCCAGCCTGGGCCCCTCAAAGTGCCGCAATCCAGCCTGGGCCCCACAAGGTGCCGCAATCCAGCCTGGGCCCCACAAGGTGCCGCAATCCAGCCTGGGCCCCACAAGGTGCCGCAATCCAGCCTGGGCCCCACAAGGTGCCGCAATCAAGCCTGGGCCCCAAAAGGTGCCGCAATCCACCCTGGGCCCCACAAGGTGCCGCAATCCAGCCTGGGCCCCAAAAGGTGCCGCAATCCAACCTGGGTCCCACAAGGTGTCGCTGTCCAACCTGGGCCTCACAAGGCACCACATTTAAACCTAGGCCCCAGAAGGTGTCACAACCCAGCCTGAGCCCCAGAGGGTGCAAAAATCCAGCCTGGCCCCAGTCCCCAGAGGGTGCCACAATCCAGCCTGGTCCCCTAGAGGCAGCTATAATACAGCCAAGGTCCAAATGGCTGTTATAATTCAGCCTGTGCCCCAATCTAGTCTAGGCCCCAGAGAATGCCATAACCTAGCCTAGGCCCCAGCTTCATCCGCCAAATGGTGCCACAATCCAACCTGAGCCCCCACGATACAACCCAGGCTCCAGAAGTTGTTATAATTCAACATACGCCCCAGAGGGTGCCATAATCTAGCCCAGGCCCAAGAAGAAGGGGGTGCATCTCCTGAAACGCATAAACCTGCCAATTTGAGAGTCAGCTTGGGCCAGGTGGCACCACCCTTCTGCTGGATCTGAATACAGTGTCGTTATTTGCTTGCATTCTTTTACATATGTATGTTTTTTTGGCATTTGGTTTCAGTAAAGGATTTTGGTAATGTGCTAAGCGTTGACCTGATGAAGCAATGCAACGGGTAGAGGTCAGTGACCCCCAAACACAAATCCATCACTATAGAAAAGTCAGAACCATGAAAGATGAATACTGACTTCTTCCTATGGAATACTCAGACATTGGCTGGCGGGTATGATGGGACTTGTAGTTCCTCAGACAGAAGTTCTTCACTCCAGTCCAAGATGTCTCCTGTGTCATTCTGGTTCTCCTCATGGTTGGTTGGTTTGCTTCCATAACAGATGTCAACCAGCAGAGAGAGAAGAACATACAGAGGCTGAGCGCCAGCACTGGGGCGTACTACCTGGCCGCACTCCCAACACAAATCACACCCCACCACAGAAACCACAACACCGTGAGGGAGCGCAGCAAGTGCTGCAATCATCAGCCCAGACACGGAATACAGGAGATAGTCAGAGACTGCAAATATGATACAGGAGATGGTCAGAGACTGCAAATATGATACAGGACATGGTCAGAGACTGCAGACATACTTCAGGAGATGGACAGAGGCTGCAGACATACTTCAGGAGATGGACAGAGGCTGCAGATATAATATGGGAGATGGTCAGAGACTGCAGACATGATACAGGAGACGGTCAGAGACTGCAGATATAATACAGGAGATGGTCAGAGACTGCAGACATGATACAGGAGATGGTCAGAGACTGCAGACATGATACAGGAGATGGTCAGAGACTGCAGATATGATACAGGATATGGTCAGAGACTGCAGATGATACAGGAGATGGTCAGAGACTGAAGAGATAGTCAGAGACTGAAAATATGATACAGGAGAGGGTCAGAGACTGCATACATACTACAAAAGACAATCCCTCTGCACTACATTGCAGTGACAACTCATTTCTCAGCATTTGTCCAGATTCCAGGAAATGTCAGAGCTGGAGCTGGACGGCGTCCCAGTCTCACACTGAACATGAAACATACCGGCACGTCTCCCAGTCTGGTATCGGAGGGACGATTACCCACTAAAGACACTGAAATAACAGCAGACTTTACCTAGTGAGATTATACAGCCAACGAAAGACCAAAATCCACACCCAGATAGAAGCATTAGATCCTCCCTCCTGCCTCCCCTTCAGTCTTGCACAGTTGTCCCGGGCCCGGCTCCTCTCCTGGACTGAAATGGTCTAAAAAATTAAATAAATAAAAACTGACCAATTCAGCTATCCACACATTCGATCTGGATGGAGTGAATCCTCCTGCTGAGCCATTGTATTCTCACAGCTGGGAGACTTCCCCGCCATCAGAATACACTGATCAGCGCTGCCGGCTATAGCCTGCAGCACTGATCGAGCGTGAAAAATCCAACAGGGCGGTTGTATAGTGCTGTGCCCTGCTGAGCCGGCCAAATTTTGTTCCATGCATTGTTGGCCTAATCCCTTGCTGACCACGCTATAGCCGAAGAACGGTTACAGCGTGGCCAGGTCTGAGAGGGCATCTGTTGACATCCTCCCAGAATTCCCCCCCCCCCCCCGCGCTGAATACAGATCGAGGTAAAGGACCAACCACAGCGGCCCTTTAACATGTGATCTGTCCAATCACAGCTGATCCCATGTAAACAAATGTCGGTTATCAACATTTCCTTTCCCCACGCTGTTACTGTGTGAGAAAAGGAAAGACGATAACCGACTATCCTATAGCAGCGCATGTTTACACTGATCATCAGTGCAGCCCCATCAGTGCAGCCTATCTGTAGCCATCAGTGCAGCCTATCTGTAGCCATTGGTGCCCATCAGTGCAGCATATCAGTGGTCATCAGTGCAGCATATCAGTAGCCATCAGTGCAGCCTGTCTGTAGCCATTGGTGCCCATCAGTGCAGCATATCAGTAGCCATCAGTGCAGCATATCAGTGCAGCCTATCTGTAGCCACCGGTGCCCATCAGTGCAGCATATCAGTAGCCATCAGTGCAGCATATCAGTAGCCATCAGTGCAGCATATCAGTAGCCATCAGTGCAGCATATCTGTGCCCATCAGTGCAGCATATCAGTAGCCACCAGTGCCTTGTCATCAGTGCCCATCAATGTACCATATCAGTGGCCATCAGTGCAGCATATCGGTGGCCATCAGTGCAGCATATCAGTAGCCAACAGTGCAGCATATCAGTAGCCATCAGTGCAGCATATCAGTAGCCATCAGTGCAGCCTATCAGTAGCCATCAGTGCAGCCTATCAGTGCCCATCAGTGCAGCATATCAGTAGTCAGTGCAACATATCAGTAGCCATCAGTACCTTGTCATCAGTGCCCATCAATGCAGCAAATCAGTGGCCAACAGTGCAGCATATCAGTAGCCAACAGTGCAGCATATCAGTGCAGCCTATCTGTAGCCACCGGTGCCCATCAGTGCAGCATATCAGTAGCCATCTGTGCAGCATATCAGTAGCCATCAGTGCAGCATATCTGTGCCCATCAGTGCAGCATATCAGTAGCCACCAGTGCCTTGTCATCAGTGCCCATCAATGTAGCATATCAGTGGCCATCAGTGCAGCATATCGGTGGCCATCAGTGCAGCATATCAGTAGCCATCAGTGCAGCCTATCAGTGCCCATCAGTGCAGCATATCAGTAGTCAGTGCAACATATCAGTAGCCATCAGTACCTTGTCATCAGTGCCCATCAATGCAGCAAATCAGTGGCCAACAGTGCAGCATATCAGTAGCCAACAGTGCAGCATATCAGTAGCCATCAGTGCAGCCTATCAATAGCCATCAGTGCAGCCTATCAGTAGCCATCAGTGCAGCCTATCAGTAGCCATCAGTGCCTTGTCATCATTGACCATCAATGCAGCCTCATCAGCGTACATCAGTGAAAAAGAAAAATTACTTATTTGCAAAATTTTATAACCGAAAGGAAGAAAACATGTGGACACAAAGACACTTACCTGTCCAGGGATCCAGCACAGTTCTTTGACAGTCTTCTGGTCCCCAGCATGTTTACTAAGGGAAGCCGCACAGCCGGCTTCCCAATGTGCATGCACAAGTGGTGCTGCACTCTGAACAGACCCGTAGCCTCTGGGGACCTGTGACCAAGGAGGGAGGGGGAGGAGAACTTCCTCTCTGATTCTCTAGGCGGTTGGAGCGGACATGGGAGCAGGTACCTGCTAAAACTAGGTACACGCTATC
>BLSH010310128.1:1406878-1425653 GCA_018402905.1 Glandirana rugosa
ACCCTATGACACTCTACACTCACTCCTAGATGTCACCCTATGACACTCTACACTCACTTCTAGATATCGCACTATGACACTCTACACTCACTTCTAGATGTACTCCTATGACACTCTACACTCACTTCTAGATATCGCCCTATGACACTCTACACATCTCACAGTATCCCGCTATAGATCTTCACTCACATCTCACAGTATCCCGCTATAGATCTTCACTCACATCTCACAGTATCCTGCTATAGATCTTCACTCACATCTCACAGCATCCCACTATAGATCCTCACTCACATCTCACAGTATCCCGCTATAGATCTTCACTCACATCTCACAGTATCCTCATGTAGATCTTCACTCACATCTCACAGTATCACGCTATAGATCTTCACTCACATCTCACAGTATCCCACTGTAGATCCTCACTCACATCTCACAGTATCCCACTGTAGATCCTCACTCACATCTCACAGTATCCCACTATAGATCCTCACTCACATCTCACAGTATCCTCATGTAGATCTTCACTCACATCTCACAGTATCCTCATGTAGATCTTCACTCACATCTCACAGTATCACGCTATAGATCTTCACTCACATCTCACAGTATCCCACTGTAGATCCTCACTCACATCTCACAGTATCCCACTGTAGATCCTCACTCACATCTCACAGTATCCCACTATAGATCCTCACTCACATCTCACAGTATCCTCATGTAGATCTTCACTCACATCTCACAGTATCCCGCTATAGATCTTCACTCACATCTCACAGTATCCCGCTATAGATCTTCACTCACATCTCACAGTATCCCGCTATAGATCTTCACTCACATCTCACAGTATCCCACTATAGATCTTCACTCACATCTCACAGTATCCTCGTGTAGATCCTCACTCACATCTCACAGTATCCTCGTGTAGATCCTCACTCACATCTCACAGTATCCCGCTATAGATCTTCACTCACATCTCACAGTATCCCACTATAGATCCTCACTCACATCTCACAGTATCCTGCTATAGATCTTCACTCACATCTCACAGTATCCTCGTGTAGATCCTCACTCACATCTCACAGTATCCCACTATAGATCCTCACTCACATCTCACAGTATCACGCTATAGATCTTCACTCACATCTCACAGTATCCCACTATAGATCCTCACTCACATCTCACAGTATCCCACTGTAGATTTTCACTCACATCTCACAGCATCCCGCTATAGATCTTCACTTACATCTCACAGTATCCTGCTATAGATCTTCACTCACATCTCACAGTATCCTCCTGTAGATTTTCACTCACATCTCACAGTATCCCACTGTAGATCTTCACTCACATCTCACAGTATCCCACTGTAGATCCTCACTCACATCTCACAGTATCCCACTGTAGATCCTCACTCACATCTCACAGTATCCCACTATAGATCTTCACTCACATCTCACAGTATCCCACTGTAGATCCTCACTAACATCTCACAGTATCCCACTGTAGATCTTCACTCACATCTCACAGTATCCCGCTATAGATCTTCACTTACATCTCACAGTATCCCGCTATAGATCTTCACTCACATCTCACAGTATCCTCCTGTAGATCCTCACTCACATCACACAGTATCCCACTGTAGATCCTCACTCACATCTCACAGTATCCCACTGTAGATCCCTCAAGCTTCACCCACGCTATCCCGCTGGGTCCCTGACTTGACTCATAGCTACCCGCTGTACTTAGCTTCAAGGTGCACCCATGCCACCTGCTGGGTTCCTGGAGGAGTCTACTAAAGCTTTCCCACTTCCCCACCGTCCTCGGCTAGCTAAGAGGCTGCTCTGGTACTACTTTAGACCGCCATCCTCTCTACACCTGCTTCTGCTAACAGGAGTGGTCGTCCATTTGTGGCAACCGCTTCTCCTTTATCTCTGGCACAGAACCGGTTCCCCCTCAGGCAGAACCTCCTCTATATTGTTAGGCCTCCGACTTGAAGTTTAACTCTCTGCTGCTGCTTGGATTCCTGGATAGATCTCAGACAGGCCTAGCAGCCAGGTGCTCCCGGGATAGGCCTCAGGCTTCTGGCCTAGCAACCGGGAGCAATACAGCACACGTCCACCCAGGCAGCTGCCTGAGAGACACAGAACCCCAAATACCTGACTCCTCCCAAATAAATAGATTATCCCAGCATGCTCAGCAGCTGAAAGAAACTCCTGCTGATTGGCTGAGACAACATATTTACTCATAACTTGTATTTGCTGTGATCCATCATCCTAATGTCAGAGGCAGCAGTGCCACCTAGTGACAAAAGAGGGACTACACACCATACCCGGGCTTAGGACAGAAATCAGTGGATCCAACTACCAATTAGCCAGGCTACTTATCACCTAGCACAATTAAATTTGTTGTCCGTCACGTAGTTTACCTAAAGAGCAATGACCAGATTGTGAGTGTCCCCCATGCAGGGCAATGCGGAGGGGTCCAGGTTAGGGTTGCCACGTCACCCCTTTAATCCAGGACACATATTAATTACACAGGTTGTTCAGTAGCCAATTAAGGTGGTAATTAAACTCACTTGGTGCCTTAACTGCATTAAATTAGCCTCAGAACAACAACCTGTGTAATTCATGTGTGTCCTGGATTAAAGGGATGATGTGGCAACCCTAGCCCAGGTACATCAGGAGACAGGCCCAGAGACAGGCCCAGAGACAGGCCTAGAGACAGGCCACTTCACATACAGGGCCCACATTTAAAGAAACTTTATTTATTCCCTTTGTAACAATGGTCTGAGGTCCCAATCTTTTTTTTAGTTTATACGTTTTCAAAATTTTAAAGCTTTACTCCGGGTACAGATAAAATGCACAGGTTGATGCCATAGCTCCCAACTGTCCCTGATTTCGAGGGACTGTCCCTGATTTGGAACAAAGTCCCTCTTTCCTCCTCATTTGTCCCTCATTTTCGTCTGATCTCTAGTGTTGTATATAAAATGCATTTTTTATCTTTTAAAAAGTGTTTCCCAGTGCTAAACCTTTCATCCAAATTCTAAAATTGTTGCATTTGTAAATTTTAAAAAGGCAATATAAAGAAATAGTAGTGGTATAAAAAAAAAAAAAGCACTCATGGGTTTAACAATTTTTTGTATAATTCTCCTTTAACCATTTGCCGACCGCCAACCGCAGTCTGACGGCGACAGAGTGGCTCGCTATCGCAAACGCTGGAATAACTAGTGCTGTGAGCGCATGCATGTCGCCGGAGGCGCGCTCACTGTGTCCAGGGGGGAGGGGGCCAGGGGGCGGGTAGGGCTGACTCGATCGCCGCCGGCTACCCGCGATGGCTCCCCCCGCAGTGAAAGAACGGAAGTCCCTGTATGTAAACACGGATCTCCGTTCTCATAGAGGGGGAAGGGCGGTGATCACAGGCTTCCTGTATATGGAAGCTGTGATCACTCTCCTCCCCCTGCCAGCCCAGCCCCCATACAGTTAGAACACACTGAGGGAACACAGTTAACCCTTAAAGCGCCCCCTGCAGGTTAACCCCTTCACTGCCAATGGCATTTACACAGTAATCAGTGCATTTTTATAGCACTGATCGCTGTATAAATGCCAAATGGTCCCAAAAAAGTGTCAAAATGGTCCAACATGTCCGCCCCAATATCGCAGTACCGCTAAAAATCGCAGATCGCCGCCATTACTAGTAAAAAAATAAATAAAATAAAAACCCCAGAGATTAATTCTTATCGTCCGTAAATGCGGCAACTTTTGCGCAAACCAATCAATAAATGCCGATTGCGATTTTTTTTTACCAAAAATATGAGGAAAAATCTAAATCGGCAAAAACCCGATGAAAAAAATGTTTTTTTTAATTTTTTTGGGGGGATTTGTATTTTAGCAAAAAGGAAGAAATTTGGGTTTTTGTGCAAAATGGTCGCTCTTCTTTTGTTTATAGCGGCGATCAGAAATGACGCAGAGGTGATCAAATACCACCAAAAGAAAACTCTATTTGTGGGAAAAAAAGGACGCAAATTTTATTTGGGTACAACGTCGCACGACCGCGCAATTGTCAGTTAAAGCGACGCAGTGCCGAATCGCAAAAAGTGCTCTGGTCCTACAGTGGGAAATCCTTCCGGGGCTGAAGTGGTTAAGGGGGGCGTGGCAAGGGTGTGTGTCCTATGCCTACATACTTTATACTTTTGATAATAGGTGTCCCTCGTTCCCATCTCAAAAAGTTGGGAGGTGTGTGATACCTGGATTTGAACTGGTATCTGCCTCTTACAATCCCTGTACAGCAGAGCTCAGACTGGGACAGGAAGAAGTAGCACAAGGAGCCACTCTGGTGTGCTGCAGTGCAAGAAGCATGCTGATAGGAGGAGAGAGCAGAGCGACAGATCTATGAGCTCATAGGTCTGCAGCTTCTCCTTCCCCATTCAGCCACAGGGTGGAGAGGAGACCTGAAAGTGTTCCATAACAGCAGGAGAAAAAAATAAATAAATAATGTCTTCTGACCCACCAGACGAGGCTGTGCTTTGTGGCAGAGCTGTGTAAATCTTAGGACTGGATAGGCAGACATACAAACCCTTCGAGAGGTGAAAGTGCTTTTATAGATTTCTTTTGTGTATTTAGCAGTTTGCCTGAAGTTCATCTCTAAGCTGAAATGCCCACCCGTGGTTCTCGCCCTCTATAATGTCACTGCGACTCTGGGTGATTGAACTTTGGTGCTGCTCGTTATCCAATAGGAAGGTTGGCTTTATAGCGAAGAATCTCTTCATTGTTTGTATAGTGAAAACTTTTTCTTTTGGGGGGGGGGGGGTGTAAAAGCAAAGCAAGAAAAAGGTTAAAACTGCTGCAAGTGTATTTTTTTTTGCTTTCTGTGTTCCGGGAAAAGCTTGGATTGTCAGCTCCAGGGCCGAGCAGGAACACGGGATGACTTTGCTGTATTCTCCACCCTCCTCAGTGGTGTGGAGGACATAAAGGTCACACTTCCTGTCAGTGAGAGTGAATGGCCTGAACTTTCACTTCCCTCTTCTGTTCCATCAGAGACGGTTTATTTTCACCTTCTATATCCTCTCTGTACCCGGGACACACGGGACTCCCACCTTCTGTATCCCCTCTGTACCGAGGACACACGGGACTCCCACCTTCTGTATCCTCTCTGTACCCGGGACACACGGGACTCCCACCTTCTGTATCCTCTCTGTACCCGGGACACACGGGACTCCCACCTTCTGTATCCTCTCTGTACCCGGGACACACGGGACTCCCACCTTCTGTATCCTCTCTGTATCCGGGACACACGGGACTCCCACCTTCTGTATCCTCTCTGTACCCGGGACATACGGGACTCCCACCTTCTGTATCCTCTCTGTACCCGGGACACACGGGACTCCCACCTTCTGTATCCTCTCTGTACCCGGGACACACGGGACTCCCTCCTTCTGTATCCTCTCTGTACCTGGGACACACGGGACTCCCACCTTCTATATCCTCTCTGTACCCGGGACACACGGGACTCCCACCTTCTGTATCCTCTCTGTACCCGGGACACACGGGACTCCCTCCTTCTGTATCCTCTCTGTACCCGGGACACACGGGACTCCCACATTCTGTATCCTCTCTTTACCCGGGACACACGGGGCTCCCACCTTCTATATCCTCTCTGTATCCGGGACACACGGGACTCCCACCTTCTGTATCCTTTCTTTACCCGGGACACACAGGACTCCCACCTTCTATATCCTCTCTGTACCCAGGGCACATGGGACTCCCTCTACATCAGAATCTGCAGAGTATCCCCTTACATCTGAACTCACAGTATTCCCTTACACTGTAAGGGGGGGGGGACTCTGCAGACTCTGATGTAAGGGATGCTCTGGGAACCCTGATTTAATTGGGGACTCTGATGTACAGAGAGGACTCTCACCTTCTGTATCCTCTCTCTACCCGGGACACATTGGACTTCAACAGCAGGCAGTGAGCTAAGACTCTGGGCTGACCACCCTTACCCAGATCTGGTTGTGTGTGTATTGCCCAATCTGTACAATCTGGTGAGTCAGCACCCCTATCTGACTTGTAGATCATTTGGAAGACCCAAGTAAACGTGTAGAAACAATACAAATCTGCGATGGTTATAGTGTGATTGGAGTTTCCATCTCACCGATATCCAGTCCATACATGTTCAGAAACCAGCTCTAAACACAATCTTTTTAATATTCATGAAAAGGAATTCGCAACAGAAATATCGAATCAGTCAGTCACAAATGTGTCAACAAAATTTTAGAACTACAAATCCCAGCATGCATTGCAACCTATAGGTTTAGCACACACTGCCAGACTCTCTAGCAGCTAAAAAAATAGACCGCCTGTAATCTCAGTCTTACAAATCCCATAAAGCTGACACACACACCTTACAATCGTATTGTCCAATCTCCTTTAGATTTACCACCTTATTGGATAAAAGATCAACGCGTTGTTCAGGCAGAGCCCTCACACTTCATAGCTCTCCATAATTCTACACAGAATTGTACAGAGATTGTAATATTTGGAGTCAGCTTTACCCATTTAGATGGCAAGCTCTTGTGTTCTTGGTTCCCATTAATAGGGTTTCAGGTTAATATATATATATACACACACACACACACAGTAGGCGAAGGTCAATTTGTGGACCCTCTATGTCCCTCCCTTTGTACATTGCTACAGAATATGACGGTGCTACATAACTCAAAAATAATTCATAATGGACCCAGTATACACATAATGATAATAATAATAATATTACATTTTTTTTTAATTAATAAAAATTTAAATAGTATAATATTAATACTATTATTAATAATAATTATTATTGTTATGTTATAACATTATAAAATAATAATAATAATAATAATAATAATAATTAAATACAATAAAAAATATAATTAAAAAAAAAATGATAAAAAGCTACCCGAGGCTTAGCTCCATTAGATCTAGCCTTGGATAGGATATTGAGCTAAAGTGAGGATTCAATTGCACAGCACTGTCCCCATCTTCGCAAAGTGCTCGGCTGGGCTTTCTGGAGATGGGATGAGCTGGGGGCATCTCCTTTGGCCGTATATAAGGATGTATATTTTGGGAGACGTAATAACTGATGGCAGATCAGTTTTGATTTGGTGCATATACCTGCTTAGGTTGTAAAAAAAGAGCATTGTTGTACTTCAACTTCAATTTCTGTGAAAGTATTGTATGACAAAACACTCCCGAATGTGCATTGTTTTTGTACTGTTAAAATTACTTTTAATAAATGTTTATCTGATAAAAATAAATAAAAATATTATATTAATATATATATATATTTTTTTTTTTTTTTTTTAAATAATAGTAATAATAATAATAATAATTATTATTAAATAAAATAATACTACAATAATAATAATAAATATAAATAATTATATATTCATATTTATATTAATTACCTTTTTTTAACTATATTTATTGTACTTTATAATTATTTTATTAATATTCTATTATGTAATAATAATAATAATAATACAATAATAATAATAATAATAAATATAAATAATAATATATTCATATATTATTTAATTACTTTTTTTTAACTATATTTATTGTACTTAATAGAATATTAATTAAATAATTATAAAGTACAATAAATATAGTTAAAAAAGGTAATTAAATAATATATGAATATATTATTATTTATATTTATTATTATTGTTGTAGTATTATTATTACATAATAGAATATTAACAAAATAATTATAATGTAATAATAATAATAATAATAATAATAATATTATACAGGCTTTATATAGCCTACAGCCCTGCTGAGCTGCCCCCTCCCAACTGAAGCATGCTGGGCCTTGTGTTCCCTCAACCCCTGGAAGTCACTTTCCTCTGTAGAGTTTCAGGTTGGCGCGGCGGTGACTTTCGTTACGTAATCCGGTCTATGAAGGCACTTAGTGTACAGGAAGCACAGAATAAACAAGGGAGCGCCGCGAGTGCACACATTACGGAGGAGCCAATAGCGTTCAAGCTGTTCTATCGCATTAGCAGGGTCCCCGGGGACCCGGAGCCCAGGGTGGGGGGCCCCCCAGGGAGCACAATCTGGTCTACTGTGTAATATAATCTCCAATCTGAATCGATCACCGCCATTCCCTCCATCTGCTCCTGAGGCTCTTCATTTCTGTCATTTATAGGGTGCAGCACAGGGGGGCTATGCCTCTGCCTGTAGGACTACAAGTCTCAGCATGCCCTGCCACCATTAAAGCAGAGTTCCACCCATGTAAAAGTCAGCAACTGCAAAAAGTGTAGCTGCTGACAGAGGCGTAACGAGAACCTTCCGGGCCCCGGTACAAGAAATTATGAAGGGCCCCCCTGACCCCTGGCCAGGGCCCTTCCCTCTACCCACTGATCATGGGGCCCTTTACTCCTATCACAGGTCTTTGTATTACGATATCGCAGCGGGGCCCTTTATTACGGTAACGCAGCGGGGCCCTTTCACAAGTTCTGCAGCGGGCCCCCTTTCTGCCATCTTGGGGACTCCCCATGGTGGTGAAATGCCAGGGCCCGGTCACAATTGCAGCCTTTGCCATCCTGATAGTTCCCTCACTGGAGTCAGTCGTTTTTAATTTTTATTTATATTTTATTATTTTTTTACCTTTTCATTTTATTTCTTTTACAATTTTATTTTTACATTTTTTTTTTAGGAGCTCTGTTGGGGGCTTTGATGAGATATCAGGGGTCTAAACAAACCTCAGCCCTCAATCTCCATCTGTGTAGCCTCAGCTGCACAGAATGAATGGACAGGAATAGCTGTGCACCGAGCCTCCCATTCATTCAGAAATGGAAGTATAGTAAAAAACAGTTTACTATGCTTCAGTTATGAATGAGCCAATTGGTACCAATCACTGACTCTGTCCATTCAGAAAAGGAAGGAGCCGGTAAATGACAAATTTACTAAACCGTTCCCATCTCTCCATCATGACTCATCTTCTACAGCAGCTGGCAAGAGAGAGGAGGGGGGAAGACGGCAGCTCTATGGGGGGACCAGGGAAGCACACAGGGACCCTGGAAACAGCAGAAGACAAGTAACCTGAATAGAGGAAAATGGAGGAGATTGGGTGCTCTAAATGCCCCCCCCCCCGCCACCCCTCCTATCCAGGTGTACAAGGGAGGCATATGGGCCCCCTGGACCATGGGGCCCGGTTGAAATTGCAACCCCTGCAACCCCTATCGTTACACCCCTGGCTGCTGACTTTTAACAACCGGCCACTCACCTGTCCCTCGCTCCAGTGATGCGGTCACCTGAGGGCTCGATCTTCTCCCCTTCCCCTCCGCATCACAAGTGTGGGCACCCGGCTTTGGCTTCGAAGTCGGGCGTGCACTGCGCATGCGCGAGTTGCACTGCGCTTTGTGAATGGCCGGCGTGTCTTCTGGGACCTGTGACGCGTCCCAGAAGATCGCCGAGAGGGAGGGAAGGTGGACTTCCTTCCTGGAGCGGCAGCGCCAGAAGAGGAAGTGGACACAGGGTCCCTGGTCACCCCCCCCAAAAAAAGACATGCCAATTGTGACATGTCGGGGGGGGTTAACTTCCATTAAAGCGGAAGTTCCACTTTAGGGTGGAGCTCCACTTTAACATGCCATCTACAGGTGAGCACTGCTGGCTGGACAGGCCGGTCAGCTGACTTGGATCCCAAACTGACGTTCCCTCTAGGCTTCTGCCTTGGTTGGCCACACACAGCCCAACCACTGCATTACAGTGGAGAAGTGAGGGGTTAATATTATAGAACACTCATAGCTGTCAGAAGGATGTGTGGTTGCACACGTTGTCCACTGTGTAGGCATGACAGTTATTCACTTCCTTCTTTTATAGCACTAAATATAATTTATATATTATATATACACACAGCATCTCACAAGTAAGTACACCCCTCCCATTTCTTCTATCTTTTCATGTGACAACACTGAAGAAATGACACTTTGCTACAATGTAAAGTAGCGAGTGTACAGCTTGTATAACAGTGTAAATTTACTGTCCCCTCAAAATAACTCAACACACAGCCATTAATGAAAGTGAAAATGGGAGATACTGTATATACACGCATAGGTGTGCGCAGGGGGGATGTGCCTGGGCACACCCCAATCTCTATGTGCGCTGCCCATCCCCCTACTGCCTGGGCTCCCCCACCCCTCAGTGCTGCTGGCTTCCCTCCTCTCCTTTCCCCCCTGGCTCCTGCGGGGGGATGTTTCAGGATGGAGAACGGGGGAAGGGGCTGGTAAATCTATAATTTACTGGCCCCTTCCTTTTCTAAATGAACACACTCACTCACTGTGTCCATTCATAATTGAAGCATAGTAAACTGTTTGCTATGCTTCAGTTTGTGAATGAACAGGAAGCCGCTCAGCACAGAGCACTCCCCATTCATTCCCTGCCCTGTGCAGCTGAGGCTGCAGAGAAAGGCGTGTGTGTTGGAGCTTTGGGGTGCGCACACCTATGTATACAGTGGGGTACGGAAAGTATTCAGACCCCCTTAAATTTTTCACTCTTTGTTATATTGCAGCCATTTGCTAAAATAAGTTAATTTTTTCCCTCATTAATGTGCACACAGCACCCAATATTGACAGAAAAACACAGAATTGTTGACATTTTTGCAGATTTATTAAAAAAGAAAAACTGAAATATCACATGGTCCGAAGCAGAGGCGTTGCTAGGGGGTGGCTATTGGGGCCCATAGCCCCGGGTCTCTTACAAGGTGGGTGCAGTTCTGCAATTAGCAGGTATGTCCCGGTCTGGAATGCAGACCTAGCAACACCCCTGGTCCTAAGTATTCAGACCCTTTGCTGTGACACTCAAATATTTAACTCAGGTGCTGTCCTCCTTCTTCTGATCATCCTTGAGATGGTTCTACACCAGGGATAAGCAATTAGCGGACCTCCAGCTGTTGCAAAACTACAAGTCCCATCATGCCTCTTCCTCTGGGTGTCATGCTTGTGGCTGTCAGAGTCTTGCTATGCATCATGGGATTTGTAGTGCAACATCTGGTGGTCTGCTAATTGCATATCCCAGTTCTACACCTTCGAGTCCAGCTGTGTTTGATTCTACTGATTGGACTTGATTAGGAAAGCCACACGCCTGTCTATAGAAGACCTTACAGCTCACAGTGCATGTCAGAGCAAATGAGAATCATGAGGTCAAAGGAACTGCCTGAAGAGCTCAGAGACAGAATTGTGGCAAGGCACAGATCTGGCCAAGGTTACAAAAAAAAATTCTGTTGCACTTAAGGTTCCTAAGAGCACCGTGGCCTCCATAATCCTTAAATGGAAGACGTTTGGGACAACCAGAACCCTTCCTAGAGCCAAACTGAGCTATCGGGGGGAGAAGAGCCTTGGTGAGAGAGGTAAAGAAGAACCCAAAGATCACTGTGGCTGAGCTCCAGAGATGCAGTCGGAAGATGGCAGAAAGTTGTAGAAAGTCAACCATCACTGCAGCCCTCCACCAGTCGGGGCTTTATGGCAGAGTGGCCCGACGGAAGCCTCTCCTCAGTGCAAACACATGAAAGCCCGCATGGAGTTTGCTAAAAAAAAACACCTGAAGGACTCCAAGATGGTGAAAAATAAGATTCTCTGGTCTGATGAGACCAAGATAGAACGTTTTGGCCTTAATTCTAAGCGATATGTGTGGAGAAAACCAGGCACTGCTCATCACCTGTCCCATACAGTCCCAACCGTGAAGCATGGTGGTGGCAGCATCATGCTGTGGGGGTGTTTTTCAGCTGCAGGGACAGGACGACTGGTTGCAATCGAGGGAAAGATGAATGCGGCCAAGTACAGGGATATCCTGGACCAAAACCTTCTCCAGAGTGCTCAGGACCTCAGACTGGGCCGAAGGTTTACCTTCCAACAAGACAACGAACCTAAGCACACAGCTAAAATAACAAAGGAGTGGCTTCACAACAACTCTGTTACTGTTCTTGAATGGCCCAGCCAGAGCCCTGACTTAAACCCAACTGAGCATCTCTGGAGAGACCTAAAAATGGCCGTCCACCAACTTTCACCATCCAACCTGACAGGACTGGAGAGGATCTGCAAGGAGGAATGGCAGAGGATCCCCAAATCCAGGTGTGAAAAACTTGCTGCATCTCCCAAAAAGACTCATGGCTGTATTACATCAAAAGGGAGCTTCTACTAAATACTGAGCAAAGGGTCTGAATACTTAGGACCCTGTGATATTTCAATTTTTCTTTTTTAATAAATCTGCAAAAATGTCAACAATTCTGTGTTTTTCTGTCAATATGGGGTGCTGTGTACATTAATGAGGGGGTGCTGTGTGCACATTAATGAGGGGGTGCTGTGTGCACATTAATGAGGGGGGAAAAATTAACTTAAATGGTTTTAGCAAATGGCTGCAATATAACAAAGAGTGAAAAATGTAAGGGGGTCTGAATACTTTCCGTACCCACTGTATATGTGATTGGACTCTTCCGGGTAGGGGGGGCGCGCATGCACACCACGGCATGCACACCACGGCATGCACACCACGGCATGCACACCACCGGCGGCTGTGATTACACACAGCGGAAGCCGATCGGCGGGTGCACGCTACCCGATGTCCTACGGGACCCAATGATCATTAGGCAGAGAGACAGAACTGCGATCTGCATACGTAAACAAGGCAGAGCGCTGTTTTGACTGGGGGGGGGGGGTGGAATTTGTGTTCCAGCAAAGAAGGGATTAAATTCCATCTCTTCCCTTAGTAAAAGCACCTAACACAGTAAACGAAAACAACAGCTAGACACACATTTAACCCTTTGATTGCCCCCTGATGGATAACCCCTTGCCAGCCAGTGTCATTAGTACAGTGACAGTGCATATTTTGAGCATTGTCACTGGTTCACAAAAAGTGTCAGAATGACCGCTGCAATATCGCAGTCCCGCTATAACAGTGGTTCTCAACTCCGGTCCTCGGGACCCACCGACAGGCCAGATTTTAAGTATTTCCTTGGGGAGATGGAGACAAGAATACTGCAATCACTGAGAAGCAAATGATATCACCTGTGATGTATTTCAGTTATCCTGCAAACCTGGCCTGTTAGTGGGTCCCGAGGACCGAAGTTGAGAACCACTGCGCTATAAGTTGCTGATCGCCACCATTACTAGTATAAATAAATAAAAATTCTAGGTTTATATCCCATTGTTTGTAAACACCATAACTTTTGCGCAAACCAATCAATAAACGCTTATTGGGATTTTTTTTTAAGCAAAAATATGTAGCAGAACACAGATTGGCCTAAACTGATGAAGAAATTAGATTTTTTTTTTCCATTTTTTTAAATTTTTATTGGGAATGTTTTATAGTAGAAAGTAAAAAATATTTTTTTTTTTTCAAAATTGTTTTGTTTCTTTTTTTTTTTTTTTTTAATGCAAAAAATAAACACCGTAAAAAGGTGGTCAAATTCCACCAAAAGAAAAAGGGACACAGACAGATATATAGCAGGGCCCTATAATAAATTGTCCTGGGAGTACCAACCCTGTGAGTAGAGAGAGTGCGTAGCGGAGATGGGCGTTATATAGCGACTCCCAGACAATTGAAAAGATACAAAAAGCTTAAAATGTATAAAATATTAATTTCATCATAGAAAAGACATAACACATTTACAAACATTTAAATGCCGCTTCTTCAGGACTTAACTTCACACCTTAAATGTTGTCTGAAAAACGTTTGGAATAAGGGGAGACGAAACCAGAAAAACCGCACAGCATGAAGAGTACCCACCAGATGGGATGTTTTTATTAATTATAGACCCCAGATCCCTCCATAAAGAGGACCTGTCACCGCCTATTACTGTCACATGGGATGTTTACATTCATTATAGACTCCAGATCTCTCCAT
Source organism: Glandirana rugosa (assembly GCA_018402905.1). Classification (NCBI taxonomy): domain Eukaryota; kingdom Metazoa; phylum Chordata; class Amphibia; order Anura; family Ranidae; genus Glandirana; species Glandirana rugosa. The sequence goes on from BLSH010310128.1 coordinate 1,420,756, forward strand.
AAAGAGGACCTGTCACTGCCCATTACTGTCACAAGGGATGGTTACATTCATTATAGACCCCAGATCTCTTCATAAAGAGGACCTGCCACTTCCTATTACTGTCACATGTGATGTTTACATTCATTATAGACCCCAGATCTCTCCATAAAGAGGACCTGCCACTTCCTATTACTGTCACATGTGATGTTTACATTCATTATAGACCCCAGATCTCTCCATAAAGAGGACCTGTCACAGCATATTACTGTCACATGGGATGTTTACATTCATTATAGACCCCAGATCTCTCCATAAAGAGGACCTGTCACCACCTATTACTGTCACATGGGATGTTTACATTCATTATAGACCCCAGATCTCTCCATAAAGAGTACCTGTCACTGCCTATTATGGTCACATGGGATGTTTACATTCATTATAGACCCCAGATCCCTCCATAAAGAGGACCTGTCACTGTCTATTACTGTCACATGGGATGGTTACATTCATTATAGACCCCAGATCCCTCCATAAAGAGGACCTGTCACTGCCTATTACTGTCACATGTGATGTTTACATTCATTATAGACCCCAGATCTCTCCATAAAGAGGACCTGTCACAGCATATTACTGTCACATGGGATGTTTACATTCATTATAGACCCCAGATCTCTCCATAAAGAGGACCTGTCACCACCTATTACTGTCACATGGGATGTTTACATTCATTATAGACCCCAGATCTCTCCATAAAGAGTACCTGTCCCCTCCTATTACTGTCACATGGGATGCTTACATTCATTATAGACCCCAGATCTCTTCATAAAGAGGACTGGTCACCTCCTATTACTGTCACATGGGATGTTTAAAGGAACAGTGTAAAGAGAATTAAAAAAATAAGAAAAAAACATTTTTTAAAGTGCCCCCGTCCACGTGTGCTCGCGCACCAAAGCATATGTAAGTCACGCCTGCAAATGTAAGCAGCGTTAAAACCACACATGTGAGGTATTGCTGCGCTCGTTAGAGCGAGAGCAATAATGGTAGCAAAAGACCTCCTCTGCAACTCTAAACAGGGAACCGGTAAACATTTGTAAACGAAAAAAAAAACATATTTAAAACATTGCCTATGGAGATTTTTAAGTACCGTAGCTTGTCGCCGTTTCAGGAGTGCGTGCAATTTGTAAAGTGTAACATGTTAGGTATCTATTTACTCGGCATAATATCTTCTTTCACAATATGCAAAAAAAAATGGTGCTAACTTTACTGTTTTCTTATTTTTTTAATTAAAAAAATAAAGTGTCTTTTTTTCCAAAAAAAATAAATTGCATTTGAAAGAAAAGTGTCAGCAATAGGCCTGGTCTTGAAGTGGTTAATTGAAGAAGCTGAAGTAGGAAGCTGATTGGCTGCCATGCACAGCTGCACCAGATTCTGTGTGCTCCAGATGTAGTACCCCCCATACTCTATAAATGTTATTATGTAGCATTTTTTAGATTCCGTATCTTTAGTTCCTCTGAACCGACTCCAGGTATAAAGTCTGTCCAATCCGAGAGGAAACCAGCTGACTTGGCCGTGTGTTCCCGGGTTGTAGGAGGAAACCACATAAACACGGCAATCATTCCTGTTTATGAAGAAGTAGATAACCGACCTTCAGCCACGCTTAACCCGTGCTGCACCGTCATCCACGGGAGGGAGGAGATCGAGGAAAGTCTGGCAGTGAAGGAACGAGCACAACGGCGGGTCCTCCACTGGACGCTGTTCTAGATAGGAGTGTCCATACACACCACAATCAGATTGTGCAATCCCTGAACTATCGCATTTACTAAAATTATGTAATATGGGCAGTGGCAGGACAAGGTCATCCAGGGCAAAAGATGCCAACCCCCCCCCTCCCACCACCACCCCATTCATGATCTGCAAACTTAGGGGATCCTACGCCCAGCAATCATTGCCACGGTCACTACGCCTGTCAGCCTTGTAACCGAAAGAAGGCACAACCCCCCCCCCCATCCCTACAGTAAACCACTGCGCCCCGGGGCAGCCGCCCCCACCCCTGAATATGGACAACAGGCCTATACAACCCAGCAATTTATATCCAATCACGCAGGTCCTTATATCACATAGTTGTTGGTAGATCAAATGGTGGTCATGCACATTTCAATAAATTGCTTCTTTTCCGATTCACCTCTTCCCATATAAATAATCGATCTCTAGTCCATAATCTATTCAACCGATGTACCACAAAGGGGGGAAGTGGATTTCGAGCGATAGTTAAGATACAATGGTAAGTTATCGATCGCATCTCTGTTTCCACCATGTAATCTCATAATCAGATTAAAATACAATTATATCTTGAACAAAGTACCTTGGTGTTGCCAATCGATTAAAAATGATCTGTAAATTTCCGGTCCACTGACTCAGTTTGATCGCAACGTCATGCACAGATATCTATGTAAGTCGCACCTGAAAAATTCCCAAAAATAGTGCAGTAACCACTTTTTCAAAAGTCAACGTTGCACCGATTCGGTTCCATTGCCGGCAATAGAGTGCCATTTGTCATGCGATTTGAATCGCATGACAAGTCGCACCCATGTGAACGTGGGCTAATAGATATTCCGGGGGAGGAATGTTCTATCCCACACATAAAGAACGATCTGCGATGAGTGCCGTATGGGATATTCTGTTTGCACGAAAAGTTCAATTTTCTGGAAGAACCTTTGAAAGATCTGCTGCCTTCATTGGGGTCCAACCAGGACCGACCCATCGAAGGTTCCTCCTGAAAACGTGAACTGCTAGTGAAGATCAAAGTAGGCATACATGGTCTAACCGGGACCGACCCATCGAAAGTTCCTCCTGAAACATGAACTGTTCGTGATATGATATACAGGATCCAACCAGGACCGACCCATCGAAGGTTCCTCCTGGAACGTGAACTCTTTGTGAAGATGGAATTATCGCATACAGGGTCCAACCAGGACCGACCCATTGAAGGTTCCTCCTGGAACGTGAACTGTTCGTGATATCATATACAGGATCCAACCAGAACCAACCGATCTGAGGTTCTTCCTGAAAACGTGAACTCTTTGTGAAGATGGAAGTATCACATACAGGGTCCAACCAGGACCGACCCATTGAAGATTCCTCCTGGAACGTGAACTCTTTGTGAAGATGGAAGTATCGCATACAGGGTCCAACCAGGACCGACCCATTGAAGGTTCCTCCTAGAACGTGAACTGTTCGTGATATCATATACAGGATCCAACCAGAACCAACCCATCTAAGGTTCTTCCTGAAAATGTGAACTCTTTGTGAAGATAGAAGTATCACATACAGGGTCCAACCAGGACCGACCCATCGAAGGTTCCTCCTGGAACGTGAAGATCAAACTATTGCATACAGAACTCAGGTATGAAGTCCCCAATCACAAGGACAATAATAGAATCTCGATTGTGAGCTCACCTGTAGACTATTACCAATCAAAGACGTTAAAGGAAAGATAGATTACGTACCCTCATATCTTCATAGTGGAGGAATGGAGACACAACAGGTGGCAGAACCTTCAGGTGACACCAGAAACTCAACTATAAATCCCAGCGTCCTGCCCGTCCCAATGCAGCTACTTCAGAGGTGAAGTTCTTAGAAAACCCAGAAAAATTCTCAGCATTGATCATTTCCTACACACCCAGAAAACTGGTTGGCAGGAGTCCAGGGAGGAGGCACTTACCTGGCCAAGGCAGGTCCTGCTGGGTATTGTCCAGTGGTCGGCAGGGGGTCTCTCTCCCTCTCCAGAGGTGGGAACTGGATCTTCAGGTTTTCCCCAGGACACAGCGAAGGGGTGGGGGGGCGGAGGAGGTGCTGCTGGTATTTCTCGGCTGGTTCCTGTAGAGAGAAAATAGCAGCTACAGGGAGGGAGGAGAAGGATCAGACTTCCATCAACAGCTCCACCCTCCGCCCCAGGCGTTTTACATTGAGCAATAACCCATTCCCAGTCCTGCAGATCTGTCCACCCACCCGCCTATCTACCTACCTCTACTCTATACCTGTCATGGGGCCACCCCCCAACCCAGCAGGCAATCTTTGTTTTTGTTATTTTGTTTTTTTTATTTGTTATTTTTATTAGGAAATTTCTGGTAATTGAGTGATTTGCAGCGATTTGCACTGCCAATTTCATTGCGGCTTTAACAGAAGTTAAAAAAAAAAAAAATGATGGCGCTAATCCGTCGTTTTACGAGAAAAGCGAGGAATCCAGTTTAGTTGCTGCAGGGGAAAAAAATAAATCCTTTTTCGAGAAATCGGCTCATCTGTGGCGTCCATTTCTTGAATTTATTATAAATTCTGTATAAATGTGACTTTTTATGCTGCACACCAAAAAAAAAAAGATGCTTATCTCTCATTCATTGGGGAAAGAAACCAGGCGTCCGGTTGCTATGGGCAACAGCCAGACGCCGACTGTCATCTCTTTGATACATTTTTCTTGTCATCTGTTTGACACATTTTATATAAATCAGAATTGCCGATTGAGCGCCCCCCCTTCACACCGGTGCAGCTTTGAAATCGCTCTACTTTGGCGCTGCGATTCTGCACGCGATTTTTAAAAAATGTGCTTTTTAGAATGTCAGATCGGTGTGTTCAGGTGCCGTTCGTTTTAATGGCGCCTAAAAACGCATGATTCTGCCGCGATTGTTGCGCGAATTAACCACTTCAGCCCTGGAAGGATTTCTCCCTTTAGGACCAGAGCACTTTTTGCGATTCGGCACTGCGTCGCTTTAACTGACAATTGCGCGGTCGTGCCAAGTTGCACCCAAACAAAATTTGCGTCCGTTTTTCCCCACAAATAGAGCTTTCTTTTGGTGGCATTTGATCCCTTTTGCGTCATTTCTGATCGCCGCTATAAACAAAAGAAGAGCGACAATTTTGCAAAA
>BLSH010310128.1:1430831-1441578 GCA_018402905.1 Glandirana rugosa
TGACTCTATCTCTCGTGACTGTGGTCGTGACTCTATCTCTCGTGACTGTGGTCGTGGCTCTATCTCTCATCTCTATCTCAGTGCTGGTGTCAGTGCTCTCTATCTCAGTGTTGGTGTCAGTGCTCTCTATCTCAGTGCTGGTGTCAGTGCTCTCTATCTCAGTGCTGGTGTCAGTACTCTGTATCTCAGTGCTGGTGTCAGTGCTCTCTATCTCGGTGCTGGTGTCAGTGCTCTCTATCTCAGTGCTGGTGTCAGTGCTCTCTATCTCTGTGCTGGTGCCAGTACTCTCTATCTCGGTGCTGGTGTCAGTGCTCTCTATCTCGGTGCTGGTGTCAGTGCTCTCTATCTCAGTGCTGGTGTCAGTGTTCTCTATCTCAGTGCTGGTGTCAGTGCTCTCTATCTCAGTGCTGGTGTCAGTACTCAGATTAGAGAGCCGCCTCTGCAACTGGATAAGCATCATCAATATATCCTCTTGATTTTGCTATTTTTGTCAGAAAAAGTTACTTTATTTTGTACTTTTTTATTTTTGGTATTTGAGTGATCACATGTTCAAAAGTTTCCAAGGGAAAAAATAAATAATGATGGTGCTAATCCTTTGTTTTACGAGAAAAGGGAGGAATTCAGTTTAGTTGCTGCGGGAAAAAAAAATCTTTTTTTCCAGAGATCGGATCTTCTGGGACATTCAATTTTTTTTTTACACAGCCGTTGAATGTATTATAACTTCTGTATAAATGCGACTTTTTATGCTGCACACACAAAAAAAAAACAGATGCTTATCTCTCCTTCATTGGGGAAAGAAACAAGGATTAAGGTTGCTATGGGCAACAGCCAGGCGCCAACTGTCATTTCTTTGATACATCTGATATAAACAGGGGAGGGCTGGCAGCCGTAGGCCAGGGGGGCAAGTCCAGTCAAGTGGCCCATTGAACCACCAAATCAGCTCACCATTCACGCCCACCCAATGGGCCTAGCGGGATCCATGGTAGGGCCGGCCCTGGGCGCCCCCCCCCCTTTGCCTGCAGTTAGTTGGTGGCTGCGCCCCTGGGCCCTATTTCCTTCCTCCACAAGAAAAAAAAAGTGTGAGCGGGCAGCAGCCATCGGCCATTTTAAATGTAAGTTAGGGTGGCCTGGGGGGCAATTGCCACCCTACCCCCTGGGCCAGCCCTCCCCTGGATATAAATCAGAATATGGCTTAGTTCTGACTTTTGCGCGCAAGGCTTTCCCTGACACGCAGAGAAACGCACTGCCATCAATCGTAATGGCATCCCCATGCATCTGCAAAGGTGTGGATTTCTTACAGGCGGCAAACCGCATGCTGCTTTGGTGCGGCGCATTTTTGGAAGAGTCGGGGACTTCATTTCCGTGTTTCTCGCGCATAGGACAGCCTATTGAAATGAATGGGATGCATTATACGCAAGGCACGGGAACGCAGCGATCGCATCTATAGGTGGAAACCAAGCCTAAAGCTGGGGACACGCTATGAGGTTATGTTTTTTATGTCCCCCCCCCCGTTGCTGATCCGGGAATGATGTCACAGAAAGACCTAAAAGAAAGATGTATCTAAAAATTACCAGGGAAGCAGGGGGTGGGGGTAGGTAAATTCCTGAATTCCACTTTAAAGCAGAACTTCAGTCATTTTTCCATCTATTAAATCTTCTGCACTTGTTGTTTTAACTTTGGATAGGAAAATGTTTTTTTTTTGTCTGCCAGTAAATACCTTATACAGCCCACTTCCTGTTTCTTGCCTGGAAAAAAAGCCTCTGCGTTTGACTTCATGCACAGCTCTCCCTCTCACTCTCATGAGAGTTTGCCAGGAAGGGAGTCCTAAGAGGGCCAATGAGAGCTGCGGAGCTGGAGGCGTGCCTCTGTGTGTCTGTGTAAATCCAGGAAGTGAACAGGCAGCAGCTTCAGCTGCCCACAGTTAAAATGGCCGCAGCCAGACTCAGTGGAGGGAGATTTCTGCAGCATATTTGGCAAGTACAGAATCCCAGTATATATAAAATAATATGCAAAGTGGTTGGAGGGAAGCTTCAGAATGGCAAAGATGTTTTTATTACAAATGATGTGAGCAGACTGCAGTTCCTTTTTAACCCTTTCCTATAAGGAAGCCTTTTGGCTCTTGTAAACCCTTCCATATACCCAGTGTAGTGACTGGCCTCAGGTGATACAAGGAGATGAAACCAGGGGCGTAACTACAGGGGTTGCAATTGCAACCGGGCCCCATGCTCCAGGGGACCCATGTGCCTCCCTTGTACACCTGGATAGGAGGGATGGTGGCGGCATTTAGAGGAACCAATCTCCCCCATTTTCCTCCTAATGCAGGATTGGTTCTTCTATATGCTGCCCCCGCCGCCCCTCCTATCCAGTTTACTTGTCTTCTGCTGTTCCCAGGGTCCCTGTGTGCTTCCCTGGTCCCCCCACAGAGCTGCTGTCCTCCCCCCTCCTGTAGAAGATGAGTCATGATGGAGAGATGGGAACGGGTTGGTAAATTTGTCATTTACCGGCTCCTTCCTTTTCTGAATGGACAGAGTCAGTGATTGGTACCAATTGGTTCATTTATAACTGAAGCATAGTAAACTGTTTTTACTATACTTCCATTTTTGAATGAATGGGAGGCTCGGTGCACAGCTATTCCTGTCCATTCATTCTGTGCAGCTGAGGCTCCACAGATGGAGATTGAGGGCTGAAGTTTGTTTAGACCCCTGATATCTCATCAAAGCCCCCCAACAGGGCTCCTAAAATAAATTGTAAAAAATAATAAAAAATAAAATTGTAAAAGAAATAAAATTAAATGGTAAAAAAATAATAAAATTAAAAACTGCTGACACCAGTGGGGGAACTACCAGGATTGCAAAGGTTGCAATTGTGACCGGGCCCTGGCATTTCACCACCATGGGGAGGCCTGAAGATGGCAGAAAGGGGGCCCCACTGCAGAACTTGTGAAAGGGCCCCGCTGCTGTACCGTAATAAAGGGACCCGCGATAGGAGTAAAAGGCCCCAGGATCAGCGGGAAGGGCCCTAGCCAGGGGTCATAATTTCTTGCACAGGGGCCCTGAAGGTTCTAGTTACGCCTCTTGATGAAACAAATCCTCCTACATAAGTTGTACCTGTTTATCTGCAGTCTTCACTCCTCTACATCTATTCAAAATGATGAGTTTATAAAGCTTGTCTAGTGTTTATATCGGCCAAAGCTGATGAATAAATTTGTTTTTTTATATATTTTTTTTGGGATATGTATTATAGCAAAATGTAAAAAATATTGTTTTTTTTTTTTTTCAAAATTGTCGCTCTTTTTTTGTTTATAGCGGTGATCAGAAGTGACGCAGAGGCGATCAAATACCACCAAGAGAAAGCTCTATTTATGGGGAAAAAAGGACGTCAATTTTATTTGCATACAACGCCGCACGACCGCGCAATTGTCAGTTAAAGCGACGCAGTGCCAAATCTCAAAAAAATGGCCTGGTCATTAAGGGGGTAAATCCTCGCGGTCCTTGGTTAGCTACTTGCTGGCCGTCATTTAATTTGCAGTTCACTTATGACAATGAGATTCTAATCAGATAATTGTCAATGAGCAGCTCCATCTCTCAGCAGTAAAGAGATTTAATTATAGCTCTGGGCTCGGGACGATTAATCACTTTGCTGCTGAGCTGAGGGATTTTTGTGCTCGGTGGCGGTTATCTCATTAGCGTCACATTGATTTCAGTGCGGCCCGAGCTGGAGAAGTGACCCCATCATTCCAGGTACCCCGCCTTGGAACACCAACCCCCCCCCCAATCATATATAGAGGGACCCATATATAAGGCTCCATTCACACCTAGGAGATTTGAATTAAGGCAGAAGAGACCCCCACTGGGACTTTTTCAGGGAAACAACTCATCAAAAATATGATACAAGATAAAATTTTAAACATTTATTAATTAATTTAAAATGAACCCGAACCAAGGGTTCAAAGGAGAGACATGGACAATAATAAAGGTGAGTGGACAATTACAAATGGTTACATACACTTCATGCGTTTACGTATGGCCAGAGGCGTAACTAGAACCTTCAGGGCCTCGGTGCAAGAAATTATGAAGGGCCCCCTGACCCCTGGCCAGGGCCCTTCCCTCTTCCCACTGATCCTGGGGCCCTTTACTCCCATCGTGGGTCCCTTTATTACGGTACTGCAGTGGGGCCCTTTCACAAGTTCTGCAGCAGGCCCCAGGGGGACCAGGGAAGCACACAGGGGCCCTGGGAACAGCAGAAGACAAGTAAACTGGATAGAGGAAAATGGAGGAGATTGGGTCCTCTAAATGCCACCCCCGCCATCCCTCCTATTTAGGTGTACAAGGGAGGCACATGGGCCCCCTGGACCATGGGGCCCGGTTGTAATTGCAACCCCTGCAACCCCTATCGTTACGCCCCTGCATATGGGTATGACAGTGCGTATACAGAAGAACAGACAATATGACCACTGCACTCTGCCATGGAAAGGCAGGGAGAACCCGACGCGTTTCGATAATGCTTAATCTTAGATCTTCCTCAGGGGTAGGTGGTCATAGCATTAAAAACAGGTCCTCATATTATACAAGGCACTGGTTCACCAGGTATGAAAGGGTCCACATGAGAATGTACAGGCTAAATGAGATCTCTGTTCCAGTCCAAAGAGGAGGTGAGATGAAAGAGGTAAACCTTGAAATTCTTTACAAAAACTTACCTGAGTGCCCCGTTAGGGTAACACAATCAGGGAGTGGATTCACTGTTCAGGCAGCACTCTTATGTTCATACGGGCCTGGAGCCTGTTGGAGAACTACCAGGGAGACACACGCAATCTTATGGTCATGGGCGTAGGGGGCCTGCAGAGAGACTACCGAGAAAACATCTGGGAAATGGGTCACCAAGGTGGACGGGTTCAGTAGATACCGTGAACCCAAATGGTCTCAGATCAATGAAATAGCAGGATATACTAGTCCTAACAGGATGGGACCGGGGTCCTGTGTGGCAACTGGTCACACCTACCAAAGTAGGGGGATATCCATGTTTCTTGGTGTCCAGCCAGAAAACTGACCACACTGGGATGGAATGAGCTCTAATGCCTTGTGTGGTCAGTTTAAATGCCTGCTTCTCTCCCTCCTGTAGATATTCAGCGGCTGCAGGAAAGAAATGGAGGGCATCGGTTGCGCTACATGCTGCCCCCGCCGCCTCCAGTGTGCTCCCTTGCCCCCCCCCCCCCCGCAGTGCTGCTGGGTTTCCTCCTCCCGTCGGCTGCTGTGGGGTTTGCTGTCAGGATGGAGAGCGGGGAAGGAGCTGGCCCCTTCCTTGTCTTAATGAATAGAGCCAGCGATCAGTACTGATCACTGACTCTGTTCATTCATAGCTAAGGCATAGTAAACTGTGTTTACTATGCTTCCGTTCATGAATGAACAGGAAGCTCTGTACGGAGCTATTCCTGTCCATTCATTCTGTGCTGCTGAGGCTGCAGAGATGGAGACTGAAGACTGTGTCCAATACCCTCTCTCTGTCTCAAAGGTGAAACATCAGAGGTCTGTTTAGAACCCTGTTATCTCTACAAAGCCCCCCCACGGGGCTCCTAAAATTTTTTATTTGAAATAATAAAAAACAAAATTGTAAAAAAAATGTTTTTAAAAATGGTAAAAAAAAACCATAACAAAAATAAAAAACTACTGACACCAGTGGCGGACCTACAGGGGTCGCAAAGGTCACATTCGCGACCGGCCCTGGCGTTCCACCACCGTGGGGGGACTCCAAGACGACAGGAAGGGAGCCCACTGCGGGACCGTAATAAAGGGTCCCACGATGGGAGTAAAGGGATCAGTGGGAAGGGCACTGGCCGGGGGCCAGGGGGGCCCTTCAAGGTTTCTTGCACAGGGGCCCTGAAGGTTCTAGTTACGCCTCTTGTCCGGACAGCTTCAGCTCGGCAGGACAGGCAGAATTGTTACACCAGTGGGAGATCTGCCAGAGTACGGTAATGCTTCCCCTACATCAACTGTCAGTACAGAACGATTGGCCATAGTGTCACAAACCTTCTTTCACAATTCTGTTCAGTGTCCCCAGTATTTCCTGTGCTCCTCCCTCTCCCATTACTGACTTACCATGCTGTGTTCTGCACTGTCGCTGGGTGAAGACGGTCTTAGTAAAGGCGGGGCTTCACTTCCTGATAAGCTGCCAACCTTATGACTGGTGATCTGATACTGGTGGAGTAATGGTGTGGAGGAAGCACAGAATGGATGAGGCAGAAGCAGGGAGGTCCTTGCACTGCACGTCTTCAGGTGCGGCTTCCCCTCCAGCAAGGAGAAGAGTGAGCAGCACAATGATGACATCACCACGTCTCACTCCGGATCTGCTGGCGCTAGCATGATCTCACACTGCAAATATATACAGCTATGAGGACACAAAACAGGAGAGTCTATATACAGTAAGTGCAATGGTATCAGGAGTGCCTAGGCACAGGAAGTGCACTGATACCAGGAATGCCTAGGCACAGTAAGTGCACTGATACCAGGAATGCCTAGGCACAGGAAATGCACTGAAACCAGGAATGCCTAGGCACAGGGAGTGCACTGATACCAGGAATGCCTATGCACAGGGAGTGCACAGATACCAGGAATGCCTAGAGACAGGAAATACGCTGTCAGCAGCACCTAGGTATAGGAAGTGCACTGATATCGGGAGTGCCTAGGCACAGGAAGTGCACTTATATCAGGAGTGTCTAGGTATAGGAAGTGCACTTATATCAGGAGTGTCTAGGTATAGGAAGTGCACTGATATCAGGAGTACCTAGGTATAGGAAGTGCACTGATAATAGGAGTACTTGGGTATAGGAAGTGCACAGGTATCAGGAGTACCTAGGTACAGGAAGTGCACTGATATCAGGAGTGCCTAGGTATAGGAAGTGCACTGATATCAGGAGTGTCTAGGTATAGGACGTGCACTGATATCAGGAGTACCTAGGTATAGGAAGTGAACTGATATCAGGAGTGCCTAGGCACAGGAAGTGCACTGATATTAGGAGTAACTAGACACAGGAAGTTCACTGATATTAGGAGTACCTAAGCACAGGAAGTACACTGATATCAGGAGTACCTAAGCACAGGAAGTACACTGATATCAGGAGTACCTAGGTATAGGAAGTACACAAATATCAAGAGTACCTAGGCATAGGAAGTGCACTGATATCATGAGTACCTAGGCATGGGAAGTGCACAGATATCAAGAGTACCTAGGCATAGGAGGTGCACTGATATCAGGAGTACCTAGGCATAGGAAGTGCACTGATATCAGGAGTGCCTAGGTATAGGAAGTGCACTGATATTAGAAGTAACTAGGCACAGGAAGTGCACTGATATCAGGAGTGCCTAGGCACAGGAAGTGCACTGATATCAGGAGTGCCTAGGTATAGGAAGTGCACTGATATCAGGAGTGCCTAGGTATAGGAAGTGCACTGATATCAGGAGTACCTAGGTATAGGAAGTGCACTGATATCAGGAGTGCCTAGGCACATGAAGTGCACTGATATCAGGAGTGCCTAGGTATAGGAAGTGCACTGATATCAGGAGTGTCTAAGCACATGAAGTGCACTGATATCAGGAGTACCTAGGCACAGGAAGTGCACTGATATCAGGAGTACCTAGGCACAGGAAGTGCACTGATATCAGGAATGCCTAGGCATAGGATGTGCAACTCAGATTGGCTTAGGCACAATTGACATTTCTAGGCACTTTAAAGTTTATCTAAAGCTATTTTTAATTTTGAGCTCCTTTGAGGTTTTTTTTTTAATATATTTCCCCGTGGGGCGTCCTCACCTCACTTTCTTTCCTGAAAACATAACAGTAATTAGGAGGATATTTCTCCAAACTGAGAGACGCCCCCCCCCCCCCCTCTTACAGAACGGGTGCCCCCATTGGGATATCTCTCTCCACTTCCTGTTTTGGTGACATCTGCAACATTTTGCAGTTCCCATCATTTTTTTTGTCGCAGTCAATCTTCCCTGCAGGGACCCAGGCGGCAATAAAAACCTGGCAGGGGTTCTCAGCTCTGTCCAAAACTAAAATTTAAAAAGAACGTGGTTTTCGATCATCTTTCATGCTGAAGATTGTAACGTGTGTGTGTGACCTTTTTCAGCACATTTATTGAAAGCGTGATCTTTGTACTTTGCATAGCCGTGCCTAGACATGTGACTAATGAAAGTAAATATGGGATTGTCTGGAAATGTTTTAAAGCCGTTCTCCGGACAATGTTAGTTATGAAGAGAGAGGAGTTCATTTCTCTCCCAGATTTACATGTGTGCCTTTGAACACCTTGGGAAGCTCTTCCTCCACTTCCTGTTCCTGTGACACCCATACAGGAAATGGAGGGAGCGGTTGTCACTGGGGGGGGGGGGGAGTTACAATACAGAAACCAGAAGGTTGGGGTGGGGGAACATTCTTTGCAATAGCCACTTGCCAACCGCATTACATATGTATAATGGCACGCAATGCCAAGCTGCGGTTTCCAAAGCGAGTAAAATCCTTTCTTGTATTAAAGCGGAGTTCCACCCATGTAAAAGTCAGCAGCTATAAAAAGTGTAGCTGCTGACTTTCAACAATTGGACACTCACCTGTCCCTCACTCCGGCGATGCGGTCGCCCCAGGGCTCGCTTTTCGCCCCCGCCCCTCGGAGGCGCCGGCATCACAAGTGTGGGCACCCGGCTTTGGCTTCAAAGCCGGGCACGCACTGCGCATGCGCGAGTCGCGCTGCGCCTTGTGACTGGCCGGTGTATCTTCTGAGACCTGTGACGCATCCCAGAAGATCGCCGGGGGGCAGGTGAACTTCTTTCCGGAGCCACGGCTCTATGGAGAGGAGGTGGATCTGGGACCCCCCCCCAAAAAAAAATGACATGCCCATTGTGGCATGTCAGGGGGTCACCTTCCTTTAAAGCGGAAGTTCCGCTTTTGGGTGGAACTTCGCTATAAGAGAGGTATGGACTCCAGAGATAGAGACATTATTCCCCCCCCCCCTGTACAAATCATTAGTGAGACCTCATCTGGAATATGCAGTTCAGTTTTGGGCACCAGCCGGACCGTCTTTAATATTGATTGGACCCTGGGCAAACATTTTCTTGGGCCCTCCTGAATCCACTTATCAACTATTTGCGGGCTCAAGGGGCAGCTGCTTTGGGCCCCACAACAATGAATGGGTCCGGGGCAGCTGCCCCTTTTGCCCTGTGTTAAAGACGGCCCTGGGCACCAGTTCTCAAAAAGGATATCGGGGAACTGGAGAAAGTGCAGAGAAGGGCAACCAAACTAATAAGAGGCATGGAGGAGCTCAGCTATGAGGAAAGATTGGAGGAACCAAATTTATTCTCTTTTGAGAAGAAGAGATTAAGGGGGGATATGATCACAATGTACAAATATATAAGTGGTCCATATAGTGAACTTATTGTTGAGTTATTTACTTTAAAGTCATCACAGAGGACAAGGGGGCGCTCTTTACGTCTAGAAGAAAAAAGATTTCATCTCCAAATACGGAAAGGTTTCTTTGCAGTAAGAGCTGTGAAAATGTGGAATGGACTCCCTCTAGAGGTGGTTTTGGGCAGCACAGTAGATTGCTTTAAAAAAGGCCTGGATTCTTTCCTTAATGTAAATAATATAACATTTATAGGTAAAGTTGATCCAGGGATCAGGAAGGAAATTTTTTCCCCCGCTATAGTAAATTGGATCATTGGCTTTGCTGGGGTTTTTTGCCTTCCTCTGGATCAACTGTGGGTGAAGAATTGTATAAGGGATTGTCTGGTTATATATCATTTTTCTTATTTGGTTGAACTAGATGGACTTGTGTCTTTTTTCAACCTGACAATGTAACTATATATATATACGTTACGGTTTGCAAGTGGCTTACCGGAGCTATAGGTAAAGATATCAGCCAATCAGCCATAACCCCGGTATTTTATTTTGAGCCGGTGGCTGGTTTCCTAATGAAAGCATTCCAAGTGGCTCATTAGATGCTGGATCCCTGTCAGAAGCAGCGGAAGATTTAAACCCCATCCCCCCCCCCACCCGCCACTCACCGGCGTTCTCGGGCTTACCGTTTTTATCGGCGCACCCCAGAAACGATCCAACAGTGCGGCCGGCTGGTCACAGAGGTGAACAAGGACCAGATCGTCTCTGACCGCCTCTATGGCCTTGGAGGACCGGAGAGATGTTGTGACGTCACTTCCCGTCTAGGGTGGAAGTAAACACATTTTTTTTTTTAAATGTTTTTGATCTTTTGCTTTTAAAGGTAGAGGAGAGATTTGGTCTTTTTGACCCCCAGATCTCTCCATAAGGACCGGTCGTCCTTATTTCTATTACAAGGGATGATTACATTCCTTGTCATATAGGAATAAAAGTAATTAAAAAAATAAAATGAAAGGGATAAAAAGATTTTAAAAAATGTAAGCGCCCCACGCAGAAGCGCACGCATACGTGCATGTAAACGGTGTTCGCACCACACATGTGAGGTATCGCCGCAATCATTAAACCGAGAGCAATAATTCTAGCACTGGACCTCCTCTGTAAACTGGTAACCTGTAAACATTTTTAAAGCGTTGCCTATGGAGATTTTTAAGTATTGTAGTTTGGCGCCATTCCACGAGCGTGCGCAATATTAAAGTGTGACATAATCCAAAAAAAAAAAAAAATTAAAGGGACAGTAAAAAAATAAAATTAATAAGAAAATAAATTTAAAGCGTCCCCATCCCTCCGTGCTCATGCGCAGAAACGAACGCGTA
>BLSH010310128.1:1476925-1499179 GCA_018402905.1 Glandirana rugosa
GCCCCCCCCCCCCCCCCCTCTTCCTGACCAGGCTGTTTTTTGAGCTACTTTAACTGACAATTGCGCAGTCATGCAACGCTGTCCATGAATTAATTTTTTTTTGCCACCAATAGAGCTTTCTTTTGGTGGTATTTGATCTATTTTTTACTTTGTTATTAAACATAGCCAATAAAAAAAATGAAAAATCTTTAAGTTCTTCATAAATTTGGACCAATACAGGCGGTCCGCTAGTTACAAACATCTGACTTACGAACGACTCCTACTTACAAACGGAGGGAGACAACAGGAAGTGAGAGGAAATCTCCCCCCAGGAAGGGAAATTCACTCCTGTAAGAGTTATCATGGGAAAAAGATGTCTCCACTGAAGCTTTATCACCAAGGTTTGTTTCCACAACAACCCAAAAATTTCAAAATCCAATTATCATTGGGGCAGGAAGTGAGGTGAAATCTTCTGAACAGAAACATAGACAGCAAAACAAACATTACAGGGGTGTTACCCCTTCCCTATGTTATCCAAAAAGCTCTTTTTTGGCTGAAGCTACACTTAAAAAATGTAGCTGTTCTGACTTACAAACAAATTCAACTTAAGAACAAACCTACAGTCCCTATCTTGTTTGTAACCCGGGGACCGCCTGGATGTATTTTGCTAAAAAACAAAATCCCAATAAGCGTATTTTGATTGGTTTGCGCAAAGGTTATAGCGCCCTACAAACTATGGGATATTTTTTTTCCTTTTAAACTAGTAATGACGGCAATCAGCGATTTATTGCTGCAGACATTCTGAAAGTAAGACTCCATAAACACTATTAGATTTTCTGTAGATTTTTGTCTTCAGATTTACCAAAACCATGTAGTGCAAGGTCCTTCCTGCTGCATACAAATTGAAACTCCTAAGGTTGGACCTCATATTATATGGTTTTGGTAAATCTGAAGACAAAATTCTGCAGAAAATCTGATAGCGTGTAGGGGGTCTTACTGACACTTTGTGGAAACCAGTGACACCAATACAGTGATCAGTGCTAAAAATATTTGCTCTCACTGTACTAATGACACTGGGAAGAAGTTAACATCTAGGAGTGATCAAAGGGTTCACTGTGTGCCTAACCAGTGATTTTGTGTACTGTGGGAGGTGCTTTTACTAGGGGAAGACACGGATCAGTGTCCCTGCTTTGCAGGAACACAGGATCCATGCCTTCCCTACTGACAGAATGGCGATCTGCCTTGTTTACAGACTGCCATTCTCCCTCAGTACCGAAGGATTGGCGGGTGCCGGGCAGACATGGAGTCCGCGGTACCCCACGATCAGCTCCCACTGTGTATACTCACAGCGGGAGCTGGCCCCCGGTGGCGCGCCTGTGTGCCCCTCTACCCGAAAGTGCAGGATTACATACTAGGTACGTGATCCTGTACAGCAGTACCACATTGCAGCCGTATATGTAAGTTATAAGGTTGGCAAGTGGTTAACCACGTCACGCCCAAAGGACGTCATATGACGTCATGGATTTTTAGTGGGGATATCTGAATGATGGGTGCAGCTACCGGCGTCATATCATCTTTTTCAGCCAGCGATTCCCTGCACTGTAAGAACAATCATAGCGGCAGTTCAGCCGCTTCATCGTTCTTACAGGCGCCCCCTCCCGTCGCTCTCCGTTGCCTTTACCGGCTCGCCCGTGTGAACGGCGAGCCAGAGAAGGAATCCGTCCGCGCCGGAAGTTGAGCATAGAGATTTCCGGTGACCAGATGGTTCCCACTCATCTCTATGATCTTCGGAGGTCCGAGCGCGACATTATGACGTCACGTCCAGGCCGGCGGAAGTTAAAATTGCGGGAACTCGGCTAGAAAGGAAGACATAAAAAAATAAACATTCTTTCCAGCCTAGAGGAGAGATGTGAGGTCCTATAAACCCCACATCTCCCCATAAACAAGACCTGTCATGCACTATTCCTATTACAAGGGATGTTTACATTCCTTGTAATAGGAATAAAAGCCATCAGACAAAAAATGTAAAGAGAAAGTGTAAAAATAAATCTGATTTCAGCCTCTATTTCTGATGGATTCCACAGTAAACCTTTGTTTTCTCTCACAGGGGTCGTACAGGAGAGCCTTACCCTCCAAGGTGGCCGCATGGTCTTGATCCAAGAATGAGGGGACGTAGTCCTTTACCGTTTCGGGGTGGAGCTGTGCCTCCTGGTCCTCCTTACACCAGCCAAGGAGGCGTTCCCTTCAGCTATAGAGATGCAGGGAGGGGCCAGGAAGGAGCCTGGGAAGAGAGCAGACCAGCACCAAAAGAGCAGATGAATATTTCGAGAAGAGGAGCACAACCAGCAAATTTTAGAGACATGGCAGATATGCATTATTCAGAGCAGGGTCTAGCCCCCGATATGGACTATAGAGAAAGGGAAGTTCTAGAGCAGAGAAAGTGGAAGACACCTGATGTGGACTATAGAGCTGAGGAAGGTCAGACCATTGGCTACAGGGTGAGGCTATCACCGCCTGACTATAGGGATCGTGATGCCGCTGAATACAGAAGAAAGTTGATTGCAGAAAAGGAGATCCAAGAGAGAGAAGCTTTAGAACTGGAGCACCGAAAGAGATTAGCAACCGCGCTTGATTATAGGCAGAGGCACGCTGCGGAAATGGAGTACAAGATACGACTGGATGCTATTCTCAAACGTAGAGAAAGAGAAGAAGAAATGCTGCTGAGAGAGAGAGAGTACACTGAGCGCTTGCTGAGGGAGAGGGAGGTTCTGGAACGGATGCGAGATAGGGATGCCATGGCCATGGTCCTCAGAGAGAGGGAGGTTAAGAGCTTGGCCCTTAGAGACAGGGAGGCTGCTGGGATACCTTTCCGGGAGAGGGAAGTTATTGATTACTCAGAGAGGGGGCTTCCTGTACGTGTTAGAGAGTCTTCAGACCTTGATTTACGGGTCAAAGAATCTGACAAGGATTTCATGGGAAAAGACAGAGATTTGGAGTATCAGGAGAGCCTTTCTAGAAAGTACTCAGAAAGTGGAACCTTGTCCTATCAGGAGAGCCTGTCTAGACAATACTCAGAAAGTGGAACCAAGTCCATGCCGTATAGGGAGCAAAAGAAGACTGATCTGGAGTACATGGAGGTAGAACACCAGGAGAAAGACGCTTTAAATGCCGGTACTGTGAAAAGCACTGCAGGAGTTACCTCGTTGAATAAGAAGTCTGCAGAAATCCCTTACAGACAAGGCAAGGCGGCTCATGTGAGCTATGAAAAGGGGGAGTCCCAGGCCCAAAGAGCAGATTTCCCTAAACACACCGACACAGACTACCGCGAGAAGGAGTGCGCCGACTCTGATTACCGAGGCAAAAAGAGTACAGACTCTGATTATCGGAGCCGTGAAAATGCCGACGTAAACTACCGAGACATGAAGACCACCAATGTAAACTACCAAGACACAAAGCCCGCCGACGTAAACTACCGAGACGCTAAGACTGCCGATGTGAACTACCGTGAAACAAAGTCCACCGACGTGAGCTACCAAAACACGAAGACCACAGATTTAAGTTACCGAGACACAAAGATCTCTGATTCAGATTACCGGGAGAAGGAAAGCGTAGATTCGGATTACCGGGAGCGAGAGAGCACAGATACGGATTATCGACAGAACGCAGAGGATTGCGTTAAGAAAAGCACAGAGAAAATGGAGACCGGAAGAGAATTTTTAGCGTCCAATATGGGAAAGGACAACAAAGCGAAATCAACAACCGATTATCCTTTGGTTCCAAAGGAGATGGACGAGAAGACAGGCCCCAAAAAAGTTGAAATGATTCCATTTTTGTCTTTCAGCGAGGAAGAGTTGTCATCGTTGGCCAACATAATAGTTGAGGCTCAGTCCAAACCTCCCACGGAGGTTCAAACGCCGAGCAGGTCGAAACAGAGTTGTCCTGGGAAACTGGACACTGATTTTAGAGAGAGACCAAAGCCTGAAGATGTCAATAGCGGAGCCAAGGAACGGGCAGAGAAAGCTTCAGGATATACAGCACACGGCACCCCCAAGGAGCTCTGTTCAGGCGATCAGGACTTGCGCAGTAAAGACAGCTTCACTAAGGACCCGAACAAGGTGGAAGGCGATCAAGACTTGAGGACCAGTGGACCTGTTCAGAAGGATGAGGATCTCCGAGGTGGGGATACAAAGACCCCTGAGGAATTCTTTGCCCAGAATTCTCTACTTATGGACTTTCTGCGACTAGCAGCCAAAGAGCTAAGAGGGAAAACTAACGTGCCAGAGGCCAAAGATGTGCCCACCACTCTCACCCCTGCCGTACCTGAACCCAGTGCTGCCGAAACATTTCACCCAGATCTCGTCACCAGGCCTGCCAGACCATTAGCCACAGGAAGCACCCTGGCCCCAGGGATTGAATACCTGTGCGGAGAGGACACAGATTATAGGAATATGGACTTCAATGATGTGGACCTGAGAGTTGGCCACAGACCAGAGAAACGTTTGGCAGAGAAAAGATCTCGTGAAGATCCTCAGCCTGGGAGTAAGGTAGGTACAGATCATAAAGTTGCATTGTATTACTGTACAGTGTATTGTTCCTCAAATTGCAGGTAGCAATTGGCAAGGGCAGGGAAGGGTTTAACACAAGGGGGCGATCAAAGGGTTAAATGTGTTCCAACTGTGTGGGATCTGGTATGAGTGGGGGAGGAGTGTGATCGCTGCTCCCATATACTGGGAACATACGATCACTCACCTTTCCCCTGTCAGAACGGGGATCCGCTTGTTTACATTCACAGATCCCTGTTCTGTCACTGCGGGGGCCCCACCCGCTGATTGGCTCCCCTGCGAGCCAGTGAGCACGCCTCCGGCGGCATGCGCACCCACAATACACGCGCCCGCCGTCAATTTACGGCGGGCGTTCGGGAAGCAGTTAAAGTGGATATAAACCTGAAAAAGACCCTTCTATCTTGTACAGGAGAGGATACCATGTCATCTGTGCCCAGTCTTGGCACGAAGAGTTAATCCAGCTCTGAGTAATCCCCTTATCTATTTTCAGTTAGGCCCCTTTCACACTGGGGCGCTTTACAAGCGCTATTTAGCTAAAAATAGCGCCTCCCCATTAAACCCAGTGTGTCCTTTCACACTGGGACGGCACACTCGCGGGAGGAAAATCAAACTCCTGTATGCATGATTTGTGGGTCGGTGGAGGAACGGTGTATACGACGCTCCTCCACCACCCCTGCCCATTGGAATGAATGGGCAGTGCTCCCGAATCGGCTGTACACCGCTCCGGGAGCGCCGGCACATTTAAACAGTTGTGGGGGGATTAAGTGCCGTACTGCCACCCGAATAGCGGCGCCATAGCGCTGCTATTACAGCGGTAGATCGCCGCTAAATTAGCGGCGGTTTACCGCTGACGTTCCGGCAGTCCCAGTGTGAGAGGCCTAAGAGACCGACTAAGGGAGAAAAATGATAGGTTTCATCCCAGTGCTGTGAGTGACAGGCAATTTCCTTATCTCCTGCACAGAGCAAGCAGAGAAAGGTTCACACTCCCCCCTCCCTCCAGCTCTCCCAGGATTGGCTGCTCCACACCTCAGCATGATTGGTCATGCTGAAGTGTCTCTTCTGAGTTTTGACGGGATGTTTTTCAAAACTCAGGAATAGCAAAGTGTGAGTGTAAAGCTGGTGGGGGGGAGTCCTGTGACATCACAACTCCACCCACCGAGCTCAAGCAAAGAGAGCCACCCACTGATTCCAGTGTTTTGCAGAGCTGCTACTGCTGGAAGGGGTGACATTTGCAAGATAGGGATACATGTAGGAGGCTTGTATGTATGTATATATACATTAATACTGTGCTATTAGTTTATACTAGATGAGTGGTGGGTTTACATCCACTTTACTGTACACATTGAATCAGATAGACTAACACCTCTTTACCTGAGGATCTTGGTAATGTAATCCCCGGCTTTGAGCGGTGGTCCTATTCCTGTGTCATGCCTTTGGGTAGGGCTCCTCCTCTTCCTCTGGCATATCCTTTGGGTAGGGCTCCTCCTCTTCCTCTGGCATATCCTTTGGGTAGAACTCCTCCTCCTTCCTGTGACGTCCTTTGGGTGTAGAGCTCCTCCTCTTCCTGTGTCATGCCTTTGGGTAGGGCTCCTTCTCTTCCTCTGGCATATCCTTTGGTAGAGCACCGCCTCCTCCTGTCATGTCCTTTGGGTAGGGCTCATCCTCTCATGTCCTTTGGGTAGGGCCCCTCTTCATGTCATGCCCTTTGGCTAGGCCTTCTCCTTTTCCTGTGTCGTTTCCTTTGAAGAGGGCGGCTCCTTTTCCTCTCATGTCCTTTTGGGTAGAGCTCCTCTTCTTCTTCCTCTCGCATGTCCTTTGGTTAAAGCTCCTATTTTTAGGTAGGGCTCCTGCTCTTCCTTTGCCTTGTCTTTTGGGTAGGCCCCTCCTCCTCCTCATGTATTAATTAAAGAGGAGCTTCAAACAGTTTGTAAAAAATACTGTAGCTGCTGACTTTTAATAAAGGAATACTTGTTTCGTGAGCAAGAATTGTGTCTTTAATATATCTTCTTCCATGATATTTTCTCCACCAGGATAAGGACTACCGCAGGACGCCAATACCCGAAGGGGCGACAAAGATCATATGGCTGGAAGGTCTTCCCACAGGAGCCTCTCGGGAAGAGGTAGGTTGGGGGGGACAGGGAGACCTCAGATAAGGCTCAGCCAGGTTTAACTCCTCAATAAAGGGCGAGAGTGTTTTGTTTTGTTCGTTTTTTTTGTTTTTTGTTTTTTTTTCTTCTTTATTGCTATCACAAATGGCTGATAAGCCTCCTTTGTGGTAGCATAGTGCAGGTGACAGGTTCTCTTTTAAGGAGACCGCAGGAGACTCTTAGACCCTCCCTAATATCACCTGTGCACTCTTTTTAACTCTTTCATGCCCACCTTGAATGCCTGGAGACTGGGAAAGATTGGCAATCGTGTGACCACTGTGATTGACGCTCATAGTGGGCACGTGATCCGAAGCCGGTCCCGTTACTCAGTTTCTGTGCTGGGAGCTCGCAGTGAGCACACTCTCAGAACAAAAACTTCAGCCTCCCAGTGACATAGATGTGGCCATTGAAGCCTACCCTTTTGCCACCGCACATACGTGTTATGAAGGCATCAAACAGATGTTGATCCAGCACAGACTGCCCCTTCACCTGCTAGGGAGGGCAAAGATTGACAGCTCTGACTCAGGAAGTTGTCTGAGCTGAGCACTTTCCTGGTTCATACTATCCGTTTGCTGCTTTCCATCTGGGCCCCCTCCCATGGAAGTTCTGGGCACCCAGGAGGGATAGGTGGGATGGTGTCAGGAAGGGAGGGTGGCACGTGGCAAACATAATAGAAGTGATTAGGTGGCTTTACAGCTGCTAGAAATCCAACAACTGAGAGTAAACCGCTAATATAGCGGCTGGGAGTTTGTGCTGGCATAATAGATGTGGCAGTGAAAGGGTTGGGGCTTGGTCACAATAGTGGTTAGGGGATGGTAAAACCCTGTGGTTTACTGCCCCACAGCCTCTACCCCCTTTAGCTGCAGGGACAGTGGCGGAGGGTGTGTGCATGCCACGATGCTTTGCTTCACAGCCACAGAAAGAATTATAACCCATGTCGCTTTCGACAGGCATAGCGCCAGCCTGCCCAAGTGAATGGGGCCACTCTGCATGCACCCCAGCAATACAAAGCCTCCTCACTGCCTCTCCAATGCCCTTTAAAGGCTGATCTGCATTCAGATCGCTCTTCAAAGAGCGCCACTTGTGTGAACAAGCCCTTGAGGACTGTGTGTCCCAAACCCCTCCAGCCCCCACTGCCCCCAGCCTGTATCAGTCTAGCAGAGGCTGACAACTGCTCTGGCTGGACCGTGCACTGAGCGGTGCTAATGTTTGGGGTATTCTATGCCCAGGGATGAATGCCCATAACGTGGACTGGTTGCATTCTGGGCTTTTTCCCCTGGGGACATACTGTCCTAAATGTTAGCACTGTCCAGCCACAGCAGCTGTTAACCTCTCAGACTTTAACCGGCACCTGAACAGTGTGCCTTCCTCCCGCACCTAAACGCCAGATTGTGCACCGAGGCTCAACACCCAGCGTGCACGAGGCCTTAGAAATGAATGTGGCATTCTACGCAGTGTGTACGACCATGCAGCTCATTTTTGTTGACATTTCGGCGTATTGTGTTCCTTGGAACAGCCACGCTGATATTTTTCAGAGCAGCCTGTATTTCGCATGAGGTTACCTGTGGGGCTTTCATGAACAATTCTTCTGACAGTTGCGACTGCAATCTTTTGGTCTAGAATTTTGCACTTCCTAATAGGTGATTGAACAGTACTGACTGGCATATTCAAGGCTTTAGATATCTTTTTATTTCCTTTTCCATCTTTATAAAGTTTCATTACCTTGTTACGCATGTCTTTTTACTGTTCTTTTCTGCTCCCCATTGCTCAGTATCTAGCCTGCTCAGAGCTAACAAACTCATTGACTATACACCAACACAAATTCCAATTTAAAAAGCAACAGATGTGGAAAATTACCCTTGAATTGCCATTGTAACCCGTGTGTGTCACCTTATGTGTCTGTACCAAGGCCAAACATTCCAAGGGATGGAAACTTTTCATCAGAGACATTTGGGTGATTTCTGTTATCCTTGTGATTTTTAAAAAGGAGACAAACAACTACACTATGTTATCAAAAGTATTAGGACACCTGCCTAACCTACACGATTATGAATTTTAATGGTATCCCAGTCTTAGTCTGTAGGGTTCAATATTGCATTGGCCAACCCCTTGCAGCTATAACATCTTCACCTCTTCTGGGAAGGCCACCCACAAGGTTTAGGAGTGTCTATGGGAATGTTTGACCATTCTTCCAGAAGCACATTTGTGAGGTCAGGCACTGATGTTGGACGAGAAGGCCTTGCTCAGTCTCCGCTCTAATTCACCCCAAAGGCATTCTATCGAGTTGAGGTCAGGACTCTGCAGGCCAGTCACGTTCCTCCACTCCAAACTCGCTCATCCATGTCTTTATGGACCTTGCTTTGTGCACTGGTCCAAATCATTTTGTGGAGGGGGGATTATGGTGTGGGGGTTGTCTTTCAGGGAATGGGCTTGGCCCCTTAGTTCCAGTGAAGGGAACTCTTAAGGCAGCAGCATACCAAGACAATTTCATGTTCCCAACTTTGTGGGAAGAGTTTGGGGATGACCCCTTCCTGTTCCAACATGACTGCGCACCACTGCACAAAGCAAGTTCCATAAAGACATGGATGAGCGAGTTTGGAGTGGAGGAACTTGACTGGCCTGCACAGAGTCCTGACCTCAACCCGATAGAACATCTTTGGGATAAATTAGAGCGGAGACTTTGACTCAGGCCTTCTCATCCAACATCAGTGCTTGACCTCACAAATGCTCTTCTGGAAGAATGGTCAAACATTCCCATAGACACTCCTAAACCTTGTGGACAGCCTTCCCAGAGTTGAAGCTGTTATAGCTGCAAAGGGTGGGCCAACTCAATATTGAACCCTACAGACTAAGACTGGGATGCCATTAAAGTGCATGTGTGTCTCAATACTTTTGACAATATAGTGTATGTGATAATAAATGGCTTCATATCACTATCCTTACTACACTTGATCTTTGCCAAAAGGCAGAGAAGCGATATCCTCACTTTTCTTGAATATTTCTTTTGGCATAATCAGTCATATTTTCAATATCAATCCCAAAATGTCATTTTCTGCCAGGGGATGCAAACTTATATGTAATGTCCATAAAGATCTGTACATGGTCAGTGCAATGTGCACCTGATACTATTGGGCAGCAGAAGCCTGAACTACTAACCGCAGATGAGATGGATCTATGGAACCATGATGCCAAGCACACCAAATTCTGGCATAGATCAGTAGAAATGGACTTTCCTCAGACTGATGGCGTATTTGCAGCCTCTCGCGCTCCTCTGTTGGTTATCCAGTGCCCCTGCGTTCTTATTTCCTTGCTTTTACCTGGTTGAAGAGGAGCCCGGCATGGTGTGGTATAGCCCGTCCTTGTTATGGTTCCCCATGTTGTGTGTTCAAAGAAGGCCTTCCTTCTTAACCACTTCAGCCCCGGAAGGATTTCCCACGTTAGGACCAGAGCACTTTTTGTGATTCGGCACTGCGTCGGTTTAGCTGACAATTGCGACGTTGTACCCAAATGAAATTTGCGTCCTTTTTTTCTCACAAATAGAGATTTCTTTTGGTGGTATTTGATCCCCTCTGCGTCATTTCTGATCGCCGCTATAAACAAAAAAAGCGCAACAATTTTGCAAAAAAAAATGTATTTTTGCTAAAATACAAATCCAAAAAAATATTTAAAAAAAAAATTATTCATCAGTTTTGGCCGATTTTATATTCTTCCTCATGTTTTTGGTAACAATCACAATCAGCGTTTATTGATTGGTTTGCGCAAAAGTTGCAATGCTCACAAACCATGAGAATTCATTTCTGGCGTTTTTTACTATTTATTATTTTACTAGTAATGGCGGTGATCTGCAATTTTTATCAGGACTGCAATATTGCAACGGACATGTTGGACATTTTTGACACTTTTTTTGCGACCAATGACATTTATACAGTGATCAAAAATATAAATATCCACTGATTACTGTATAAATGTCATTGGCAGTGAAGGGGTTAACCTGGGGGCGCTCTAGGGGTTAACTGTTCCCTAGGCATGTTCTGTGAGGGGGCTGGGCTGCCAGGGGCATAAGAGATCTAAGTGACCCCAGTGACAGGGATCAGTTGATCTCTCGAATGCTGCCTTACAGAGCGGGGAACTGCTGTGTTTACATCGGCGGTTCCCCGTTCTTTCTCTCTGCTAGGCAATCGCGGTTCGCCGGCGGAGATCGAGTCTTTCCGAGCCGCGGGCACGAGAGCGCGCCGCCCGCTACAGCGCACCAACTATAGACAACGATTCATGGGACAGCGCCACAGTGCAGCAGTAAATCTACGCGAGCTGGTCGGGAACCGGTTAAGGAGCTAAGATATCGCCATCAACTCAGTATTACTACATATTGCGGTTTGCGTGATAACGTCGCTGGCTCCGTTCCGACGCATTTTGTCAGCATCCACATGACTTCCTCAAGCGGCACTAAATTGGAAACCAAAGAGCATTGGGAAAGAAATCTGACAAATGGGAATATTCTCCAATACCAATAAATATTTTCTTTATCAAGAAAAGTAGTGAAAGGCGTTGTGTGTCTCCAACAAGAAAGAAAAGTCTATTCAGGGAAGCCTAATGCAGCACCCTTACCCTGCAGCTCCTGATGACCAGGGAGGTCCAACATTTTGATACACCAAAGAAGAAGAAGAAAATCCTCAAGGATCTCCTGCATTAAAAGATGAATTTTAATAGCAAAAGCAGCCTGGAGCTACAGCAGCAATATAGCCCTATAGACCATAACCTTGGCGGGACTGCGATCAATCTGCTGGCTGTCATTGTTTCATTTTGTATAATGGCTGCTGTGCAATGCCAGGGCAGATGTTATGGGAAATGTATATAGTTCTTAAATTGCTACTTAATAGTATATATCAGGGGTATGCAATTAGCGGACCTCCAGCTGTTGTAGAACTACAAGTCCCATGAGGCATAGCAAGACTCTGACAGCCACGAGCATGACACCCAGAGGCATGATGGGACTTGTAGTTTTGCAACAGCTGGAGGTCTGCTAATTGCATATCCCTGGTATATATGAGTACACATTTAGGTTTATTTCCCGGCATCCAAGGGTAGTTGACTCCCTGGGATTTCTGTATTCTCTCTGTTGCCATAAGCCCTGGATCACACGGCTGCGACTTGCGACAGTCACATGAAACCACCTATATTTCCATGGCGGACATTCCGATCTGTGTGACTCTCTGGGCCGGTTCACACGGGCAAATTTGCTAGGCGATTTGAACGCTACTTCAAGGCGACTTCAGCGCGACTTTGGGCGACTTACAACGTGACTTGAAGTGACCTCCATGCCAGGCGACTTTGTCTGTGGCCAATCAGAGAAGAGAGGGAGGGGGGTTGCCTTCAAAAATTATTTTCTTTTTCCTGTAAAGTCGCTTCCATATAGATGGGGATCCAACTTAGAGGTGACTTCCATTTAATTCTATGGGCGCAAGTCGGATAGAAGTCGCTTTGAAGTAGTACTGGAACCTTTTCTGAAGTTGCCTTGAAGTTGGAGCGACTTCAGAAGTGTACATTAACACCACTCCCATTCATTTAATGGGATTTCTTATGTCAAGCAACTTGGGGCTACTCAAGTGGGATCGCAAGTTGCCCCTGTGTGAATCGGCCCTCAAAAAGGTTCCTGCACTGCTTTGATGTATCTTGGGCTCTAATGTCGCACTGGTAATCGCATGATAGCAGTGTGAACCGAGCCTTAGAGAACTTGATTCTGATATTAACTGCATAGAGTAATGGAAAGTAATGCATAGCTGGGTTTCTGTGGTGTTAGTACAGTTGAAGCTTTATATTGGTGATTAGTGCACCATCTCGCCATTCTTATTGGAGGGCGCAATCTTTTCAGTGGTGCCACTGCTCACAATGGGTAGATAGGGCAGTTGTGGGGAGCTCCCATGGGATCTGGAGGACCCAGTTCAGTATGTATACAGGATACAACCATGTTTTAGTGCAGGTTAGCTACGATATTGGTGATTTGTCTTACATAGTACAGCTGGGGGAACCAGATTGGCAGTGGTGCCATTGCCCAGACAGGGTAAATTGGGCAGTTATGTGCAGCTCTTGGTGGATCTAGAGAGCTAAGCTCAGTATATAGAAGAGCTGCACGATTAATCGTAATAAGATCTCTATTCACCCCCACCCTCTGCGATCTCCACCATGCATTACCGCGATTTTCAGTGCAGTTAATGGAGTCCGAATTGCGGGGCGACTCAGCGCGACTTGACTGTAATAGAAGTCAATGCAAGTCACCTGAATTCTCCCAGGAATCTTTTTCTAACTCGGAGCGACTTGAGTCTCTCCTATCTGGGCAGCCTGCCAAGTCTGAGGTCATTGTTTATAAAAGAAGCAAAGAGATACAATGTTTCTAGTTATCAAAGGAATGAACTCCAAGTTGTATAGAAGAGTTCAGTTTAACCATTTAAAGACTAAAACTTTTCTGACATTTGTTGCTTAAAAGTGAAAATCCAGTATTTTCTGCTAGAAAATGACTTAGAACCCCCAAACATTATATATATTTTTTTAGCAGAGACCCTGGATCAGTGGTTCTCCACTCCGGTCCTCAAGACCTACTAACAGGCCAGATTTTAAGTATTACCTCGGGGAGATGCAAACTAGAATACTGCTATCACTGAGCAGCAAATGAGATCACCTGTGATGTATTCCAGTTATCCTGCAAACCTGGCCTGCTAGTGGGTCCTGAGGACATTGGTTGAGAACCACTCCCCTAGAGAATAAAATGGCAGTTGTTGCAATATTTTATGTCACACGGTATTTGCGCATTGGTCTTTCAAACGCAATTTTTTTGGGGTAAAATGACACTTTCAAAAAAAAAAAAAAACCCTAAACAGTGCTGTTAGCCCAATTTTTTTTTTTTTGTATATGTAAGATGTTACGCCACGAGAATCGTGATCTTTAATCTAAGCAAAAAAACATGTGTTTCTCATTTTGGCCCAGAATCGTGCAGCTCTAGTATATAGTGATGAGTTACTGCAGGTGAGACCAATAGGGGGAACCATCATTCTAGTAATGTTGTTAAGCCAAGGTGCGTTGGACAGTTGTGGGGAGCTCTCGGGGTATTTAGGGAGTGTGGCAGAGGATACTGCCATGTGCAGGTGGGGTATTAAATTAGTGATTAGTGTCATAAAAGGTACAAGGGTGGGGTACCATCCTTACAGTGATAGTATTATTCAAACAGGGTAGGTGGGGCAGTTGTTGGGAGCTCTCAGGGTATTTAGGGAGTTTGGCACAGGATACTGCCATGTGCAGGTGGGGTATTAAATTTGTGTCATACAAGGTGGGGTACCATCCTTACAGTGATAGTATTGTTCAGACAGGGTAGGGGGCAGTTGGTGAGAGCTCTCGGGGTATTTAGGGAGCTTAGCTCAGTATACACGCAGGATAGAGTGTTGTGTTAGGGCAAGTGAGGTCCTAATATTAGTGATTAGTATCTTACAATGTTTTAGCAGTGATCTCATTACTCAGACCGGGTAGGTCAGCAGTTGTGGGCATCTCTTGGAGGGTTTAGAGAGCTTAGCTCAGTATGCATGAAGGGGGGCAGCTTTGTTTTCTCCATCTTCTCATTGTGTTTTTCTCCCACAGATCCTGTGCGCGCTCAGAAGTGCGCACAACCTGCCGGAGGCCAGCGTGAACCTCATCGGATACCTTCCAGGTGAGTGTACAGTTTTCTGCCGGCTACTAGATTGAAGTGCAACTGAGCTGAACTGGCCTCAGGTAGTGGGGTCCTTGGGCAGGAGAATATAACTGAAGTATATTATACCCATAGGGCCTCATTCACACTGGCACGCCTGCCTTTAGCTTTTCTAAAATGAAGTTTCCTTGGAAGTGGAAACAACTTTTTATGCTTCCAAGATCACTTTTTTTCCTGTACAATCAGAATTCTATTTTCTCAAAACGCAACTAAATTGATGGCACCTAAGTGCAGGTAAATAAAAAAATCATTACTTATAATTTTTTTATATGCTTTTAGAAATATCCTATTAGGCTCCTTTCACACTTGTGCGACCCGATTTTACCACGATTTTGACGCGATTTGGGACCAGTACGACTTTGTTGCAACTTTGGCTCAATGAAATCATATTACTAATTCGTACAGAAATCGCATCTATATTATCTGGGTGCGATTTGCATGCGATCTTGAGGGTTTAACATTGAAGTCTATGGACGAAAGTCGAACAGATATGATCGGTACTCATTGGAAATAATGGGGAACGACTTGTCATGCGACTTTGCGGTCTCAAATCGCAGGGCAACTCGCACATGTGTGAAAGGGGTCTAAATGCAGGTTTGACAGTGCCAGTGTGTATGAAGCCTAAAGCTTCAGGACATCTTGGAGTCTCTTCTTCTGACGGAAATGGTTCTTTGTGAAAGCAGAAATATACCAGAAGAAGAGACCGGGGCTGGATTAACCATTAAAAACTATAAAATATTAAAAAGATTCTGTCACTATGGGGCAAACTGCTGCAGACAGGAATTGAAGATAGCTGCAGGTGCGAGTACTTTGCAGCAACCCTCCAAATCTTTCTGCCACTTCCAAGTACCAAGGACAAATACTCCTGGCACATGAGGGTAGTTTTGGAATGGCATCAGGGACCCGCCCACACACATACATTCCTATTGGCCCATCATTAGGAATGCACAGGAGGGGTAGACTAGTGTAACCATTTGCTGCCAGCGCACAGTAGATTTACTGAGAGTGGGTGGCAGGCTCAGGCTCAGCGCCTTTAATGTACATTGCCAGCCTGCTCCTGGGTTTGGGGTGCGTGTGCATGACCTGTGCTGTGATTGGACACCGCACAAGTTTGTCAGCAGATTTCAGCCAATGATTGTGGATGAAACCTGCTGATTGGCTGTGGCCAGTCACATAACGGCGGTGTTTTTACAAAACACTCAAAACTCTGTACACAAAACAGAAATCTGGCTGTTTCTTCTCGCTGAAAAGCAGGGAGAAAAAGCAGTCCGATCTGCAAGTAAAAGTAGCACGCAGTTAACCCCTTGATTGCCCCTTGATAACACCTTCCCAGCCACTGTCAATTAACAGTGTATAGTATTTGATTCCTCTATTAGTGTCACCAACACTGTCAGTTTTAGTGTCCTTCCCAGCCAGTGTCTTGGTGCGAGATTGTCCTCCACACTATCACTACAGTGAGGGATTTGAACCCCTGCTGATTTTGTATGTTTGCCCACTGACAAAGATATGATCGGTCTATAATTTTAATGGTCGGTTTTTTATAACAGCGAGAGACGGAATAACAGAAATATCCAGAAAAACGCAAGTTATAAATTGATTTGCATTCTAAGGAGTGAAATAAGTATTTGATCCCCTATCGATCAGCAAGATTTCTGGCTCCCAGGTGTCTTCTATACACGTAACAAGCTGAGATTAGGAGTTCTCTCTTAAAGGGGGAGTGCTCCTAATCTCAGCTTGTTACCTGTATAACAGACACCTGTCCACAGAAGCAATCAATCCATCAGATTCCAATCTCTCCACCATGGCCGAGACCAAAGAGCTGTCCAAGGATGTCAAGGAGAAGATTGTAGACCTACACAAGGCTGGTATTGGCTACAAGACCATCGCCAAGCAGCTTGGTGAGAGGGTAACAACAGTTGGTGCGATTATTCGCCAATGGAAGAATCACAAAATCACTTTCAATCTCCCTCGGTCGGGGGCTCCATGCAAGATCTCACCTCGTGGAGTTCCAGTGATCATGAGAACAGTGAGGAATCAGCCCAGAACTACACGGGAGAATCTTCTCAATGATCTCAGGGCAGCTGGGACCATCGTCACCAAGAAAACAATTGGTAACACTGCTCCGTGAAGAACTGAAATCCTGCAGCACCCGCAAGGTCCCCCTGCTCAAGAAAGCACATTTGATACCAAAATCAAGCTCTTTGGCATCAACTCAACTCGCCATGTTTGGAGGAGGCGGAATGCTGCCGAAGACCCCAAGAACACCATCACCACCGTCAAACATGGAGGTGGAAACATTATGCTTTGGGGTTTTTTTTTTTTTCTGCTAAGGGGACAGGACAACTCCACCGCATTGAAGGGATGATGGACGGGGCCAAATCTTGGGTGAGAACTTCCTTCCCTCAGCCAGGGCATTGAAAATGAGTTGTGGATGGGTATTCCAGTATGACAATGACCCAAAACACACGGCCAAGGCAACAAAGGAGTGGCTCAAGAAGAAGCACATTAAGTTCCTGGAGTGGCCTAGCCAGTCTCCAGACCTTAATCCCATAGAAAATATGTGGAGGGAGCTGAAGGTTTGAGTTACCAAACGTCAGCCTGGAAACCTTAATGACTTGGAGAGGATCTGCAGAGAGGAGTGGGACAAAATGCCTCCTGAGATGTCTGAAAACCTGGTGGTCAACTACAAGAAACATCTGACCTCTCTGATTGCCAACAAGGGTTTTGCTGCCAACTACTAAGCCATGTTTTGTGAAGGGGTCAAATACTTATTTCACTCATTAAAATTTATAACTATTTTGAAATGCGTTTTTTCTGGATATTTTTGTTCTGTCTCTCACTGTTATAATAAACCGACCATTAAAATTATAGACTGATCATTTGTTAGTTGGTAAACGTACAAAATCAGCAGGGGATAAAATACTTATCCCCCCCCCCCCATCTGTATGCCAGTCATAGGTGTGTGCAGCTCATTGCATTAGGGTGTGCACCTTAAAGCTCAAACACACATGCCTTTCTCTGCAGCCTCAGCTGCACCGGACAGTGAATTAATGGGAAGTGCTCTGTGCTGGGCGGCTTCCTGTTTCATTCACAAACAGAAGCATAGTAAACATTTGGTAAGTAAAACACTTTACTATGCTTCAGCTATGAATGAACACAATGAGCGGGTGTGTTCACTGTTTTCATTTAGAAAAGGAAGGGGCCGGTAAATGATATATTGGCTAGCCCCTTCCCCTGCTCTCCATCTTAGAACATCCCCTGCAGCATCCAGGGGTAGAGGAGAGGAAAGAAGCCAGTAGCACTGTGGGGGGCCCAACACAGGTGGAAGCCCAGGCAGTAGGGGAATTCGGCACCACATAGTGTGATTAGGATGTACCCAGGCACACCCCCTGTGCACGCCTATGATGCCAGACCATGCAGTTACCGCAGTTCAGTGAATAACAATGGTTAAAGAAGAGGTCCGCCCAATACTAAAAAAATTAAGTCAGTAGCTACACATACTGTAAACGTACTGTAGCTGCTGACTTTTAAGAATAAGACACTTCCCTGTCCTGGAGTCCAGATCGGGGATCGGGTGCAGCCGCGTCCATTGCGGGTAGGGGAACCCGGCAGTGTAGCATTACAGCTTCATGCCGGGCAGGTTACTGCGCATGCCCGAGGCTCAGCTTCGCTCTACTATTTGCCCTGGTGGGCAGTAGCAGAACGGGGAGGGAGCCGGGCTGCTAACGCCGGCCCGAGCTCCCGGATGTGTGTCTAAAGACAGGTGTCCTCTTCCCCCTCCCTCCTGAAACGTGCTAAATGTGACGCCTAGGGCGGGAGGTATCCGACCAGTGGAAGTTCCATTTTTGGATGGAACTCCGCTTTAAACATTCTCAGTGCTGAAGCTTCGATTTGGCTACGGGCAGAAGGTTTGGCGGGTTGCTTTTGATAAGTGCCATCACTTCTGTTTGCAGCGGTTTGCCTATATTTTGTATTTTCCTGCCTCTGCTATAGCCCGGTATTGTACTGTGTTTGCTGTTAGCAGAGTGTAGACTAGGACAGAGATGTACAGGAATCCCCGGCCTCCTGAGGAGTTTGGCATCTTACTGCTGTGTCTGATTTAATGCTACCAGTCGCCCCCCCCAGATACAATGAGTGAATGCCAGAAAATTATATTTTAAAGAAATGCTTTCCTTACCAGCTGCTATGAATGCTTTTTGTAAAGTTTGCGGGTGTTCCTATTAATGACTGTCTGATAATGTTAATGTGGCTCATGTACTTTTAATTTAGATATGTCCAGTGTGCAGGAAACATTTTACAGAATGAAGTGGACTAAATCACTCCTTGTGCAAATTCTGAATGTGGCGGGGTTGTTAACGATTCTAGTTTCTCTAAGGGAGATAAAACAAGTGTTAATATTTCCTGCTGTAGATGAGTGTTGCTAGTTTTTATCCCTAATGCTAGCATGCTGAGTCTTCGGGGAGGCGGGCGGCATGTATGTAGATAATTGGGGCCCCATCCAGACGTGTCTGGCCTGTTAAAGCAGAAGTAAACATACCCTTTCTCTAATGGTCCGGGGTTCCTCGCCGACCTCTTCCCATGGGGTGCAGCTCTTCAGATAACGCCACTGGGCCAACACAGAATGGCCTACAGTAGCTCATGCGCAGTTGAAGAGTCCCTGAACACGGAGCCCCGTGCTGGCAGTGCAAGCCGAGCTGTGTATTCCTAGCTCAGTTTACATGCCGCTGAAAGTGGTTGTCAGCCTGTGACAACCACTTTAACCTAGAGGTAGGTAAGCCTATAATAAGGCTTACCTGTAGGTGCCCTGAATATCTCCCAAACCTGCACCTGTGTTTGTGCCATGACTGGCGGCTCCCGCGACTCCGACCAGTCACAGTGCCGGAGATCGCGGCCCTGGAAGGAAGAGGGGCAGAAGATTGATGCGGCCTGAAGTGGGGACATCGCTGGCTTCCAATGAAGGTAAGTGGCACATAATGTGCTAATATACGATGCATAGTAGCCCATTATGCTTTTACATTGCAGGGTAACAGAGGAAGTAAAACCCATCAGGGTTTACTTCCTCTTGAAGACTGCAGGTAGGTGTGTTTTATTGCAAAGGAGACCATTGCATGTCTCTCCTGCGATAACTAAGGATGGGCTTGGGCGTGTTCGGAACTGCATGTGGCCGATCCCACCAGGAAGTTTGCACTGTGCCGCGCTAATCACAGGCAGTGAAACATTTCCCGATGAGCGGCTGCAGCGATCGGGAAAGGTTGCCTGTGATTAGCGCGGCACAGTGCAGACCTTCTGGTGGGATCAGGCACGTTCGGTGCCGAACACCTCCGAGCCCATTCCTGATAATAACCTGCCTGCTCGCAATCTTTTCCAAATAAGCCTTTAGTTCCACGTTAACGTAGATTGTACGTGTATATGTGGCAACACAATGGTTGGGCCTTATGCTGTGTTTCCACATGTATGCTTTTGGCCAGCCTTGCTGTATTTTGTTGCATTGCCACTTGCAGCTCACTGTTGACTATCGGGAGCTGGTAAGGCCGGTGTTCTGCCAAAATAGCCAATTCTTCAAGATCTCTAATTACGTCACTTCCGGTTACTGAGTGTAATCCATCAGTAATCGGAGATTTTGACGGCTTGTTTTGACACAACACCGGCAACCGTATACACTCCTGCACACTGTATTATGAGCGGACATTGTTAGTCCGCTCCAATACCAACAAAAAAAAGTCTGCCTCCGCGGCAGTGACAACTTTTTCCTCGTTACCCGCTGTTGTGTCAAAACAGCAAAGTCTTTGTGTACCGAAGTGTACTTACTGTTGCTGGTGGTGTCAAAACGGCAAGTTATCGAAATCTCCAGTTACTGTGTTTCCCCGACGATAGGACCTACCCTGATTTTCGAGAAGGACCCCACAATATAAGCCCTACCCCAAAATAAGCCCTAGCATAAAGGGAAGAGAGCTCAGGCAAGTCACGGAAGCGCAGAGCAACGCTATAAGAAGATATTTGACTCGGTTATATTACAGAAACACATACCTTTTACATTATATACTACTGTAATAGAGAGGGGTCTAACATTTTACAACCACTTTTACTATTATTCACACTGGGGATTCCTGATGGGCAGGGAGAGAAGACAGCACATTAAATGGCAATCCCTACTCCGAAAATAAGCTCTATTGTGTTTTTGGCTGCCAAAATTATTTTCGGGGAAACACGGTAATGGTTTACAGTAACTGGAAGTGACTTATTGGAGATCTTGATGAATTGGCTATTTTGACAGAACACTCCTGAGACCGTAATCACATGATCAGGAAGACCATGTATCCCCTCCAGTAACAATCTCTTTTCACATGGGGCAGATTCTGATCGGCTCACAGATCTCCCGCAGAGCGGACACAGCCCACTCTTCTCTATGGGCAACAGGGAGTAAACAAACTCCGTTGTTGGTTAATGTCCAGCTGCCGGCCAATCCGATCTGCCTCACCAGAAGAGGGCGGAGCCCCTTCCCTTTTTTTTTTTTTTTTCCGATCGGGTGGACCATGTGAAAGGGGTCTTACAGGGCCAGCTTCGGCTGGCAAAAGCATATAATGCGTGTTGCATTAGGACAGATCGTTCATTTAAATGGTCTACCAGCACCTCACACCTGCATTATTTTTTCCAAACCATCACATAGGTGTATGTGCCGTGTGCAGATGTGTCCAGGGTGTGTCCTTTTTAGTGTAGTGAAGTTTTTTCATTCTTAATGGCCGTGCATATCTGTGAAGCCAGACTTAGAAATCCCCCCCACCCCTAGGGCAAGAGGCCTGCATATCACCCTTCTATCCACTTACCCAGTGTCCAGCGTATTGAATGCTCCCCACATGGGACGTTTCCACATTCTCTCTTTTATGGAGTGGAAATATCAACTGTTCTACTAGAACTGCATTCTTCATTTTTATCCACAAGCAAAATCTTCTCAAATATTAACCAAACCTAATTTTTCCATTTTCCAAAATGTATTTATTTTATTTTTTTTTGTAGTTTACAGGATGATTTAAGATTGGCAAAGCCTTGTTCATGGCTACTCTGATCATGACTTTGCTGCTCAGGGGGCTATGTACCTAACATATCCTTTCTCAACCTTTTTTACCCCGAGGACCCTTGAAATAAATGTTCATGTCCTGGGGAGCCCCTGGTAAAAAGTATTCTGCCCACAGCTCGTTGGTACATTAGCCTGATCAAGTAGTTGAAGTGATAATAAAGGTTCAGGGTTTCAAAAAAGCTATACTTGCCTGCTCTGTGTAATGGTTATGCACAGAGCAGCCCCGATCCTCTCCTGGGAGCCCCACCGACGCTCCTGATTCCCCCCTCCCATCGAGTCCCCCCAGCAAGCCAGTCACTAGGGGGCGCTTGTGTGGACTGGCTCTCGAGCTCCACGGACTGCATCCATAGACACAAACCACAGGGGTATGTCGTCGTCACACCCCCCACCCACCCCCCACATTGCTCCCTCGTCATAGAATTTAATAGACAGCAGCAGGAGTCAAAGGTTCCTTCTGCTGTTCATCTACCCTGCGAGTCAGTACAGCAAATACACTGCATATCTCCTGAACCGTGCAGGTTTGGGAGATATGCAGGGCACCTACAGGTAACCCTTATTCTAGGCTTACCTGTAGGTTAAAGTGGTTGTCATGGGTTGACTTTGAGAGGAGAGTTTCTTCTTTTTTTTTTTTTTTTTTTTCTCCAGAGTCCTACTTGCCTATGTGGATGCAGCGTCGCTCCGATGTTGCATATGTCCTGCGCCCCCCCGGTTCTAAGACTCACACTCCCTGAGCAGAGACTATCAGTCACCACTGTCTGC
>BLSH010310128.1:1538403-1554066 GCA_018402905.1 Glandirana rugosa
GGGTCGGATTGGTCCCCCTTCCAAGGGTTTATTGATTGTTTTGCCAAGGGGGGTGATGAATAAGGTGATATATTTGGATTATTTCTTGCTACTGCCTGTGCTCTTCCTCTTTGTTGTCTTACTCTTTGTTTTCTTACTCTTCGGTATGTGGGTGAGCCCTCTGCATCCTCCTGTAAAATGCTGGACTGATGGCCCTGCATTGTACAGGATGACCTCAGATGTGCACCTTAAAATGTTTTCTGCAAAAATGTCCTTGCATATAAATAGGACCCACAGTCCTTCCTGGGGTTTGTAAAAAAAAAAAAACTCTCCAGCTCTATATTTGTTTGCATCCAGTTTTATCGTGCATTTCTGGGATCAGGAGTTTTATGCATGCCGTAAACTCCCTTTCTTAGGCTGGGTTCACACTAGTGCGGGCCGCGTTCGCTGGGGCACAGCAGCCTATTCATTTGAATGGGCTGCTGTGCCACGTACTTGGCCACCTTTTTTTAAAAAATGCAGCCGCAGGAAAACTGCAGTTCCTGCGCCCGCGGGCTCTGATGCTTGGGGAGGGGTGCCACTCAGAATGAACGGCAGCCCCGTGTGTCTCGCAAGAGCGATTTGGCAGCAGGTGAGTAACCATAACCGGAACGCACAGTGCGGGCCTAGCCTAAGAATCCATTGAGGGAAAGCAAAGTTTTATTACCAACTACAGAAGGATTAGACAATGGCAAACAAAGTAAATTCTATGGGCCAGACCAGGATAACTTCTCCCACTATCAGCATGCCTCAGGTTTGTAGCGGAGTAGTACAGAGAGCACGACCCTAAACATAGCGGGGAGGTTGATCCTTGAATCCCGGGATCCACCTCGTCGACCCCGGCAGCCTACGAGGCGACGGCCGATGGGGCGGAAAGCCAGCCCAGTCGTCAGCTTTGTGAGCAAGCAGCCACCCGGTGCCTTAAGGGGGATGCCGTCCCGCCCAGGTAGCGGGTCCCCCGTTACAGGCAGGGAAGGGTCTCCTATGGCCTTCCCCACACAGCATAGGTGGTGAGTCTGCCTGGACCCCAAGGAGAATCGGGTCAGCCAGAAGACGCTGGAGGCGAAGCTCAGCATTCCCCTGGCAGCCCCCCGGACTCGGAAAGGCATCCCACGCAAAACAAAAATCTGAAACAGAGGGGGACAAGGCCTGTGTCCCCTCAGTACTCCAAAAAAAAAAAAAAGGCGCTTACGGTGAGTACAAAAAAAGTTTTATTTCTCGTCCATTAAGAGACACTGGAAGTTTCACCTTCGGGACATCCAACGCAGTGGCTGACAACCGCAAACAATTGATAACGGGCCGAACACGAACAATTGACTTTATGCCTGAAGCTCATATCATAGGCAACAATCTCCAGTTGGTAGAAAAATCTAGAACAGAGGAGCAGGTGACAGTCTTGCATTGGGAAACCAGTATTTCATAGGTGTGCGCACAGGGTGTGCTGGGTGTACCTTGGCACACCCTAATCACCCCATGAGGTGCCGATGCTTCCTGTCTCCCCCCTGAAGTGCTGCCAGTTTCCCTCCTCTCAGGAGCGGGGAAAATGCTGGTAAATATTTCATTAGCCAGCCCCTTCCTTTTCTAAATGAACACAATGAGTGATTTGTACCGATCGCTTCTATCTTCATTCTTAACTGAAGCATAGAAAACTTTGTTTACTGTAGGCTATAGAGAAAGGGACTAGGTTATCTCTGTCCTCAGTTTCTTTCTTTCTCAAAAGTGAGACATCAGGGATCTGTTTAGACCCCTGATATTTCACCAAAGCCTCCCAACTGGGATCCTAAAAACAAATTGTAAAAAAAATATTGTAAAAAATTATTTAAAAACAAAAACTGACTGCCCTACCCACCTCGTCCACCGCTCTGCTGATATACACGCATGTATATTTGTGCTGTAGGGGGCGCACACCCTGATGCAACAGGCTGCGTACATCAATGAGCCGTTTGATGCCTTAAAGAGCAAGGGACCCTCATATCGCCAAAGAAGTCTTGACAAGGAAAGGAGAAAGCCGATCTCAGCTTGGAAGGTGGTTACCTGAACCACCAAATATTGGAGTGATAACCAAATCACCCTGAAGAGTCCATCCAGGATGCCCAAAACAAATATGTCAGTAGCTAAGAGATTTGCATCCTAAACCATAGTCAAGAGGAAGAGGAGCTCCTTTTGGAGACATGGAACCAGACAGAGGGACCAAAGCAGGGGCGACCCATACATTAAGGGCGCATGGGTGCCGCTCTCCCTATCCATGCCGCCGCTCACCCATCCATGCATCCGGCCCCTTGCAGGACGCCAGGTGCATGAAGTTCAATGGCAGTGTGTTTTTGTCAAGCACTGATTAGAGCCAAAGGCTCTAATAGCCTTCAAAATAGGGTGGGCTCAGGGCACAGAGAATGTGCTCATAGCCCACCCAGGTGTATTACAATAGCGAATTAATATTTGCTATTCTAACACTGATCCTCCCGGCCAATCAGGCACCGTCACCCGATTGGCTGAAAGATAGGCGATCCTATTGGACACCTAGAAGGCGGGGAGGAGACGCATAGCTGCCATGACGGAGAAAGGAGCCGATGCCCGCTGCTCAATGTCTAAACACCAGGCGCCACTGGACCAAAGTCTGGTTGAGAAGATCATCAGAGGCAAGCAGGTGGTGGGAGGAGGTATAGCCTGGGCCGGCCTACAGCTTTTTTGTGCTTGCTAGTGTCCAGTCCTCCTGTAGGTGGCAGTATAACCTGAAGGCCTCTATCAATGGAGGAGAAAGAAAAAGACTGCTATTTGTTTTCTTGGGGCCATCAGTGTGTGGCGGGGGGCGGTTACACATTTGTGTCTTCAGGGGAGGGGTGAGAAGCAGGCGAGGGCCCCAAGGCAGGGAAGGTGTGTACTGAGGTTCAAGAGACTGAATGTGGATGTTATTGACAGGAGAATCAATGCATCCAGCGGAGGTTGCTGCAGGCCAAAAAAGAGCTGGAGATGCTGGAGAGAGAGGAAGAGGGAGCCCGACAGGTGCGAAAATACAAAAAGCATGGCGGACAATTCCGCTTTCCTCTCAGAGCTCTGATCTTGTGTCTGCACTGTGCTGCATGTTCTGTACACGTGTATTCTGTATGCATCTCCATTCACCTGTACTGCCTGGTGTGTGCCCATCTACCCATCACCCACCTGCTGTACTGCCTGGTATCTGCACACCTACCCATCACCCACCTGTCCTGCCTGGTTTATGCACATCTACCCATCACCCACCTGTACTGCCTGGTGTGTGCACACCTACCCATCACCCACCTGTACTGCCTGGTGTGTGCACACCTACCCATCACCCACCTGTACTGCCTGGTGTGTGCACACCTACCCATCTCCCACCTGTACTGCCTGGTGTGTGCACACCTACCCATCTCCCTGTACTGCCTGGTGTGTGCGCACCTACCCATCACCCACCTGTACTGCCTGGTGTGTGCACACCTACCCATCACCCACCTGTACTGCCTGGTGTGTGCACACCTACCCATCTCCCACCTGTACTGCCTGGTGTGTGCACACCTACCCATCACCCACCTGTACTGCCTGGTGTGTGCACACCTACCCATCACCCACCTGTACTGCCTGGTGTGTGCACACCTACCCATCACCTACCTGTACTGCATGGTGTGTGCACACCTACCCATCACCCACCTGTCCTGCCTGGTTTATGCACATCTACCCATCACCCACCTGTCCTGCCTGGTTTATGCACATCTACCCATCACCCACCTGTACTGCCTGGTGTGTGCACACCTACCCATCACCCACCTGTACTGCCTGGTGTGTGCACACCTACCCATCACACACCTGTACTGCCTGGTATTTGTACTCTACATGCCAACTAACCCACACTGCCCCATGTGCAAGTCACTGATCAGTACTGCTTGGTGTGCGCATTATAATCACCATTTACCATTCTGTCTGCCTCCTGCATGCCCCCTCCGCCCCTGCAAAAAAAAAAAATCCTGCTGTGTATCTGCAGCCATATGACGGAGACCTGCCATGTTATTTTACTCTCAGCAGGAGGCAAATGAAGGCCTGGACATCGAGGTCCACAATTTTGAGAAAAGAAAAGCAAAGGGTGCAGATACCAGAAGGTAAATTCTCTCACCCATAGTTTGGGCTGTACAAGGTGGGCCCTGCTACTGCTGAGGGGCCCCAGAGCCTTTGGTTCCTCCACAGCCGGAGGTCTGAGGGTTGTCCATGTATGAGACAAATTATAAATTATTTCCTGTTTCATCTATGAAAGTCATGTGACCAGCATTGATGCCCCTTGCTGAGAAAAAAAGCTTAATCTTTTCTGGGATAATTGTACCATCTGTACCTCCAGGGCAGGGCCTAGTCTGGGACCCCAACAGTTTTACAAGGATACAGTACTTGTTTTCTACTGTGTACATGGAAAACCCAGTACATAGAGGACAATGCAATGCAAAGTGGAGCTCCAGGTTCCTAAAGAAAAAATTCTAGCTGCTGACTATTAATAATAGGACACTTACCTGTCCAGGTATCCAGCAGTGTCTTCATCTGAGCCAATTTTTCAATCCGCTCTCAGCTGCTGCCGCCGCCATCTCGCTTGAGGGGAACCGGCAGTGGCTTCACAGCTGATTCCCCACTACGCATGCGCGCTGCGCTTTGTGAATAGCCTTGCGGCAGGCAGATTGTACAGACCATTGCTAAATACATGGACAGATCAGATGACACCGTCTCAGCAGCACAGGCAGACGGACACCTACATCTTGATACCTAACAGATGCAGAAATGTACACCCCGGGGTGTGGTATTAGGTTTGTGGCAGATCTCCGCTGGCTAACATTTCAGGACTCTACAATATCTCTGGGGCTGGATGCCGGCTAAAAGCAGTATTTAAAGGGGATCTCTCATATGAGAAAGATGTAGGCTTCCATTGCAGCCTTCTCAGTCTGAAAATGCAAAGTGCTTGACGGTCCAGTTGATACTTTGAGTCACTGACCTGTAACAAAATCTGAAAAAAGGGGAGAAAGGAAAATTTGGGACTTTATATGAGGTACATGGCCATATATGACAGTGCCTCCATCCCTAATAATGTTTTTGTTTTTGACCTGTAACAAGAGATATAGATTTTTTTTTTTTAATGACATGATTGTTTAGGTCTGTAATTCATCAGCCACCCACAGCCAGTTGACTGGCATTTTCAGGAGGTGAGCAGTGACACATGGCAGGTTTTCTTCAATCACCTCCCTCTGGAGCAACCAGCTCCCAATTGTTGCTCAGTTTTGTGAAAACCCCTTGTAGAATGTGTAATGTCATTGTCATAATTCTGTTCATGCCACCTCACCAATCCTTTGTTACCTCCACTCTGTCCTTGATAGTCCCGTGTCGCCTCCTCTCTGTCCTCTGCCATTCCCGTGTCGCCTCCTCTCTGTCCTCTGCCAGTCCCGTGTCGCCTCCTCTCTGTCCCCTGCCAGTCCCGTGCCGCCTCCTCTCTGTCCCCTGCCAGTCCCGTGCCGCCTCCTCTCTGTCCCCTGCCAGTCCCGTGCCGCCTCCTCTCTGTCCCCTGCCAGTCCCGTGCCGCCTCCTCTCTGTCCTCTGCCTGTCCCGTGCCGCCTCCTCTCTGTCCTCTGCCTGTCCCGTGCCGCCTCCTCTCTGTCCTCTGCCTGTCCCGTGCCGCCTCATCTAGCGTATGACATCCACTGTGTTTTTGTGTTGCAGTGAACTGTTGTGTGACAAAAATGAGAGGAAGCGCCTCAAGTCCTCGGGCAGTCCGAAGCCAGCAGGAGAGTCGTACCGGGAGAACATGAAGCGGCTGATCCTGGAGCGGTATAAAGAGCTGGAATAAGCCCTGTCCCCTGTACCATACATATATGTAATCATCAAATTGTGTCTGTAATGTACAATCTGTGTCGCTGCTATCTGTTTTTTAATAAAGAATGTTAAAATGTTGATTTTTTTTTTCCCTTTTCTAACTGTTCTCAAAACCAGCCCTGGGGGGCGCTATGACTTATTTAGATGCCGCTTACTTAGTCTGTGTCAGCCCTTTCCTCCTCAGGCTGATGGTCCCTCATTGGATTTCAGCTCTTTCAATTATGGAGGCTCAGCATCACGTGAGTGTTACCCGGGGTGGTCTGCATGCAAATACAGCCTGCCCAATCGCCCATCTAGGGATTTAGAGATTTTCATAACTCCTCCCAGAAGCCAGCCCATGGCACAGTGAGTGAGGGTTGTCACCCTAAGACTAAAAGCAGGTTACTGGCAGGATCACCAGGTAAAAATAGAGGGAAAAAATACCCCTTCATTAGTATCAGTGGGAGGAATAGTTGCCCCATCATTTGTGTCAGTGGGAGGAATAGTGCTCCATTAATGGTGTCAGTAGAAGGAATAGTGCTCCATCATTGGTGTCAGTGGGAGGAATAGTGCCCCATCATTGGTGTCAGTGGGAGGAATAGTGCCCCATCATTGGTGTCAGTGGGAGGAATAGTGCCCCATCATTGGGAGGAATAGTGTCCCATCACTGGTATCAGTGGGAGGAATAGTGCCCCATCATTGGTGTCAGTGGGAGGAATAGTGTCCCATCATTGGTGTCAGTAGAAGGAATAGTGCTCCATCATTGGTGTCAGTGGAAGGAATAGTGCCCCATCATTGGTGTCAGTGGGAGGAATAGTGCTCCATCATTGGTGTCAGTGGGAGGAATGGTGCCCCATCATTGATGTCAGTGGAAGGAATGGTGCCCCATCATTGGTGTCAGTGGGAGGAATGGTGCCCCATCATTGGTGTCAGTGGGAGGAATGGTGCCCCATCATTGGTGTCAGTGGGAGGAATGGTGCCCCATCATTGATGTCAGTGGGAGGAATGGTGCTCCATCATTGGCTCTGCCTCCCCTGACTGCGCACGTCCCTGGTCAGGTGTGGGTAATACACAATACAGCATATACTGTAGAGTGCAGGGGTCAGGTGTATGTAATATGCAACATCCCACT
The DNA here is from genome assembly GCA_018402905.1 of Glandirana rugosa. Taxonomy (NCBI): domain Eukaryota; kingdom Metazoa; phylum Chordata; class Amphibia; order Anura; family Ranidae; genus Glandirana; species Glandirana rugosa. The sequence goes on from BLSH010310128.1 coordinate 1,545,386, forward strand.
CATTCCACTCCTTGTCCTACTGTCACCAACTCCAGGGGATACTGGACTGGAGATGTATCTGCCTCTTGCACAGAGATCCCCTTTTACTAAAGCTGAATGCTCTGAATAGAAGAGCCAAGGAAAAATCTAAAACAACCAAATGTAAAACAGGCCTCATCCACGCAGGCCGATTGGTGCCAGACAATGAATTCTGGTGGCAAGAATCAGTCTGCCCTTGCAGGTGGAATTATGGGGTGTTCGCATTTAGCTGCATTCGTTCGCTCTCTGTGAATGAATGATGAGCTGACAGCAGCTGGGAATGTCCATGGGTAATACACAAGCAGCGATCACCTGTGGTTGGGGATCAATAGTGGCATTGGTCCAGCTTAGATCATTGTATGCACACCTGTGGTTCCCAACTCCGGTCCTCAGGACCCAATAACAGGCCAGGTTTTTAAGTATTACCTTGGGGAGATGCAGACTAGAACACTGCAATCACTGAGCAGCAAATGATATCACCTGTGATGTATTTCAGTTATCCTGCAAACCTGGCCTATTAGTGGGTGTTGAGGACCGCATTTGAGAACCACTGATGTACACTCACTGGCCACTTTATTAGGTACACCTGGTAACACAAAAATGTTAATCAACCAACCGCATTGCAGCAACCCGATACATTTGGGCATCTAGATGTGGTGAAGACGACTTGCTGAAGTTCAAGCCGAGCATCAGAAAGGGGATTGAAGTGACTTTGAAGGTGGCATGGTTGTTGGTGGCAGACGGGCTGGTCTGGTTATTTCTGGGATTTTCACACGCAACCATCTCTTGGGTTTACAGAGAATGGTGGGGAAAAGAGAAAATATCCAGTGAGCGGAAGTTGTGTGGAGGAAAATGCCTTGTTTGATGTCGGAGGAGAATGGACAGACTGGTTCCAGATGATATAAAGAAAATGATAACTCAAATAACCACTCATTACACCCAAGGGATGCAGAATACCATCTCCGAACACACAACACATCCAACCTTGAAGCAGATGGGCTACAGCAGCAGAAGACCGCACCGGTTGCCACTCCTGTCAGCTAAGAACAGGAAACTGAGGCTACAATTGGCAGAGGATCACCAACATTAGACAATAGAGAAGTGGTTCTCAACTCCGGTCCTCGGGATCAACTAACAGGCCAGATTTTAAGTATTGCCTTGGGGAGATGCAGACTAGAATACTGCAATCACTGAACAGCAAATGAGATCACCTGTGATGTATTTCAATTATCCTGCAAACCTGGCTTGTTAGTGGGTCCCGAGGACCGGAGTTGAGAACCACTGCAATAGAGGATTGGAAAAACGTTACCTGGTCTGAATTTCAGCTGCGACATTCAGATGGTGGGGTCAGAATTTGGCCCATGGATCCATCCTGCCTTGTATCACCGGTTCAGGCTGGTGGTGGTGGTCTAATGGTGTGGGGGGATGGGCACACCTTGGGCCCCTTAGTACCAATTGAGCATCGTTTAAACCCCACCCCCTACCTGAGTATTGTTGCTGACCATGTCCATCCCTTTATGACTGCAGTGTCCCCATCTTCTGATGGTTCCTTCCAGCAGGATAATGCACCAATCACAGAGCTCCAATCATCTCACCACTGGACAATGAGGTCCCTGCTCTCCAATGGCCTCCACACTCCCCACATCTCATCCAATAGAGACCCTTTGGGATGTGGTGGAATGGGAGATTGGCATCATGGATGTGCAGCCGACAAATCTGCAGCAATGGTGTGATGCCATCATGTCACTATGGAGCAAAATCTCTAAGGAACATTGCCAACACCTTGTTGTATCGATGCCACCAAGAATTAAGGCCAAAGGGGGTCCAACCCGCTACTAGCAAGGTGTACCTAATAAAGTGGCCGGGGAGTGAATAACGGAGGGGGGGGGGGGTCACCTTGAAAGTTGATCATCACTGTGTTTGTCTCTGCTACTACCTTGATTGTCGCTGTCTTCCAGTTTCCGTGCCAAGTGGCTGCCCTGCTGATCAGTGTGGAGCCCCTTGCTTTGCATGGGTACCACTACAGGATGCCAAATATTTATCTCAATGAATGCAAGGAATTCTGTGATTGGTGGAGGCGGAGAGGTGGGTGGGATGTCACAATCTCCATCCCCCTGTGTGTGCTCTGGATACGTGTCCCGCTTTAAAGCCCTCATTTTCATTCGTCCGTACCGATCACCTATATTCCTATAATAAGAATAAACATTCTATACAAGTTGTGTTGTCCAGCATCTACTATTGGCTCCCCCTACAGGACAAGACAAGTCACTGCACGCAGAAAATTATTATAATCAATACATTGTTTATTGCATCAATGTACACAATAAATTATACATTTGGTTTTACAGAAGTTATATATTAAAAAAAAAAAAATCAGAATAAAATCAAGTGTTTGGTTTTGTGATTCCTCGGCTCCCTGATCTTTTAGGTTTACACGTTGGTAATGGTTATGATTTTCGGCACAGATGTCGGTGAATCGGCGTCCCTCTCTCCTCATACCCAACGTCTCTCCCCGGTGTGGCTGTTGAAGAGATATTCCCGTCCCGTCACTGCCGACAGAGGAGGAAATCCATTAATAAGGTCCCGGAAAACATCTTTATCACTTCCATAAACATGGCAGTCAATAAAAGCTGTATATACAGTATCTCACTAAAGTAAGTACACCCCTTACATTATTGTAAATATTTTATTCTATCTTTTCATGTGACATTAATGGCTGTGTGTTGAGTTATTTTGAGAGGACAGCAAATTTACACTGTTATACAAGCTGTACACTCACTACTTTACATTGTAGCAAAGTGTCATTTCTTCAGTGTTGTCACATGAAAAGATAGAATAAAATATTTACACAAATGTGAGGGGTGTACTTACTTTTTTGAGATACTGTAAATGTGCTACCATCTCCTCTATCTCTATGCTGTTTTTGGCTCTGTTCACAAATGTTTGATGCAGATCATCTGCTGCAGGCTCTCACCTTGTGACTTGATACAAAGTTTCAATGTACAGTCTGATCACTGGGGGAGGGGAGACTGAGGAAATTCTTCCTCCTCCTTCTACAAAGTTACAATGTACAGTCTGATCACTGGGGGAAGGGAGACTAAGGAAATGCCTCCCCCTCCTTCTACAAAGTTACAATGTACAGTCTGATCACTGGGGGAGGGGAGACTAAGGAAATGCCTCCTCCTCCTTCTACAAAGTTACAATGTATAGTCTGATCACTGGGGGAGGGGAGACTAAGGAAATGCCTCCCCCTCCTTCTACAAAGTTACAATGTATAGTCTGATCACTGGGGGAGGGGAGACTAAGGAAATTCTTCCTCCTCCTTCTACAAAGTTGCAATGTACAGTCTGATCACTGGGGGGAGGGGAGACTGAGGAAATGATTAGTCCTCCATCTACAAAGTTACAATGCACAGTCTGACCACTGGGAAAGGGGGGAGGGATGACAGGAATGAGGAAACGCTTCCTCCTGCCTTCTACAAAGTTACATTGTTGCATTCTGATCACTGGGGGAGGGGAGACTGAGGAAATCCTTCCTCCTGCCTGCAGAACACTGATGACATCATCTCAGCCTAGGCATAGTCATCGACTAGAAATCAAGTTTGGCTCATTAATGATAAAAAGGCAGAGTTTTCCTGAATATTGATCACAAATTATCTAATTGCTGTAAAGTGATGAGCGGTGGTTGCCGTGGGTTACAGCACCCTGCGGGTCATGGCTGTGCCAGACCCTGGTGGCCATTGGCAGCAGAAATGATCTGATATCGGCCGCTGGTCACCTGGGGCAGAGGGATGTGCAGTTCAAGGATTGCTAGCAAAACTGAAGCAGCTGAAGGCCGCAAGCTGCGCTGTGGGCGGAGCAAACACTTACTTGGATCCTGAGCTCTGCCGTCAAACTGCTGCATGAAAAGAAAAGAAGGACAAGTCACAGCACCAATATGGTGGAGTGTAATGTGTTCTAAGAATGTCACATACAAGACATCCACCTTGCCCACCTTACAGAACATGATATTATTATTTATAGGCTATTCTAGTTCAGGACTGAGGTCATACAGAGCTCATGAAACTTCGTTCTGTGCAAATGGGACAAAAATGTTCTCTAGTTATTTTCTCTGCAGAATGCAAAAAAAAAAAAAAGTGTGAATGGGGAAAATACTGCAGTATGGCCACTAGAGGGAGCCAATTAGCATAGGAGATAAGAATGTTCTTCACCTCCATCTAGTGGCCATAATGCAGTATTTTTCTCCATTCACTGTTTTTTTTTGGGAGAGAATATAGCCTGAGATCAGGGCCGGCTCTACCACTAGGCGGAGTAGGCGGCTGCCTAGGGCGCACTGCCGCCTAGGGCGCCTGCCCGCTAGCTGCTCTGCATGATGCATCCTCATCTGGTCACAGAGGAGAGCTGTGGCTGGCACCCCCCCTCTCTGATATCCCCCTCTCTCTGGCACCCCCCTCTCTCTGACACCCCTCCTCTCTGACATCCCCCTCTCTCTTACACCCCCCTCTCTGACCACCCCCCTCTCTCTGGCACCCGTCTTTCTCTCTGACACCCCCCTCTCTGACCACCCCCCTCTCTCTGACACCCCCTCTCTGACACCCTCTCTCTGGCTCCCCTCTTTCTCTCTGACATCTCCCCCTCTCTGACCCCCCCTCTCTATCTCTCTTTCTGTCCCTGACCCCCCCTCCTTCTCCCTGACCCCCCCCCCTCCCTCCCCCTCCCTAACACCCCTCCTGGTGATCCTGCTAGTAAGTCTGTTGTTTGTCAAAGGAACAAGCTGTCTTGCAGATGTAGCAGTTAGAGGGTTGAATAAAACCATTTAACACTGGCATAGGGGGTGGAGTCAGGGGCGGAGCAAGGGGGGCAGCAAAATGAGGTTTCAGCTAGGGTGTCAAAATTCCTTGCACCGCCCCTGCCTGAGATCCTTTGATTTTCATTCATTCACACAAAATGAAATGACATGCAGTTCTTTCAGACTAACAGCAATGCGATTTATTAAAATTATTTAACTTAAAGCGGAGTTCCCCCCCCCCCCCAAAGTGAAAAGTCAGCTCACTGCAGCTGCTGACTTTAATAATAGGACACTTACCTGTCCTGGAGTCCAGTGATGTCGGCTCCGCGGCCGATGATTCAATCAGCTGTCGGCTGCTGCCACCGCCATTGCCGGTAAGGGAAACCGGCGGTGGAGCCTGGCAGCTTCGCGGGAGGGTCCCTACTGCGCATGCGCGAAGCACTCTGCACTCTCTTAGTGGCTCGGCAGAAGGGGAGGGAGGAGAAGGGGGCCGGACTTCTTACGTAATTCACCGAGGTCCAATGGAAGAGGGGACAGTGTACCTGTCAAAGGTACCTGCTCTCCCCTCCCCCACCACCCCCTCCCCCCCCCCCCGAAAGGTAGCAAATGTGACACCGGAGAGAGGGAGGAATCCGATAAGTGGAAGTTCCCCTTTTGGGTGGAACTCTGCTTTAATCAATATAATTTATAATTTATTTAATATAAATACATCCAGTGGCGGCCCGTCCATAAGGGGTGCAGGGGGCGCCCCCCCACCCCACCTAATCAATGCGCCTGGCCCCTAATTTACATGCAGGGTGCCGGACGCATGGATTCCAATGGGTTTTTTTTTTTTTTGTTTTTTTACAAGCACATGATTACAGCCGGAGGCTCTAATTGGCTTCAAAAAAGGGTGGACTCGGCGCCAAGCCCACCCAGTTGTGTGGCACTAGCAAATTAATATGTGCTATTGTCTTCCTGATTCTCCTCCCGGCCAATCAGGAAGCAGGTCCTGAGACCTGATTGGCAGAGAGGAGACGCGATCGCATTGGCCACCAAGGAGGAGGAGAGGCCGGGGAAGCCGCAGAGGAGGAAGCGTTGCCCATGACCGCGATGAGGTAAGGGCTGGTGGGCTGATGAGCGAGCGCCGGGGGGAGATGGGTACGACCGACCCACCGACCGGGGGAGGGGGGGTGTCGGTTGGTTTGTGGGCCGCCCCCCTCACCAGCCACCACTGAATACACCCCAAAGTGAAGCAGAGCAGATGCAGATCTGGATACTTAGCCAACTGCAATACGTATATTTACGCTGCGGTTTGCAAGCGGTTTACCGGGATTGGCTATCATCCATAACCCCGGTATGTTTTTTTTTTTCAGCTTGCGATTCGCTTTCTCATGAAAGTGGCCCGAGCGACCCTGCAACTCCCCCTGCCCACCCCCTTCTGCCGATCACCGGTGTTTTTCAGGCTTACCGTTTTTACTGGCGCGCCCGAGAAAGGATCTGACGGGTCACACGGCTGGCCATAGAGGTTCCCAGAGACCAGATATTCTCTGATCGCCTCTATGGTCTTGGAGGACCCAAGCGACATTGTGATGTCACTTCCGGTCTAGGGCAGAAGTAAACTTTTTTTTTTTTAACCACTTCTATAGCACAGTATGTCACATGACTTCCTGGGGATATCTGGATGATGGGTGCAGCTGCAGGCATCATTCAGATATCATTTCTTTCTGCCGGCGATTCCCCGCACCGTAAGAACGATCATAGCAGCTGCTCAGCCGCTTGATCGTTCCCGCCCCTCCCGCCACCCTCCGGTGCTTCTACCAGCTCGCTCATGTGATCGGCAAGCCGAAGGAGAAATCCGCTGGCGGCAGGAAGTTCACCATAGAGAATACCACAGACCAGATGGTCCCCGGAAGTCTCTGACCTTTGGCGGCCGGGCGCGGCGTTATGACATCACGTCCGGCCCTGGCAGTTGTAAAACACTGCCGTGTATTCGGCTGGAAAGCCTGAGATCGCTTTTTTTTTTTGATCTGTGAAGTCCTATTATAGACCCCAGATCTCGCTGTAAAGAGGACCTGTCATGCCCTATTCCTATTACAAGGGATGTTTATATTAAAAAAAAAAATAAAAGGGGGAAAAAAAATTTAAGTGAAAGTGTAAAAATAAAAAAAATAAAATAAATAAAAAAAAACTTAAAGCACCCCTGTCCCCGCATGCTCTCACGCAGAAGCGAACGCGTACGTACGTCGCGCCCGCATATGTAAACGGCGTTCAAACCACACATGTGAGGTATTGCCGCAAACGCAATCGGGAGAGCAATAATTCCATCCTAAGACCTCCTCTGTAACTCTAAACAGGTAACCTGTAAAACTTTTTACATATAACATTCGATTTTGCCCGGTCACAGAACGAATGTACACGCAGTTTCAATATGTATGACTGTGGTCTACTGGCATAGAAATGAACTGTTTTAGAATATTTGCTTCCAGTTCCATTGCTATTGAGGATTGGTGTCCCCCCAACTGAAACTTCGGCACCCACAAACCTGAGACCCTCCGAGCTGGAAGGATATTCAGTAAGGTGCCTTCCTTTTTACTTTATGTGCAGAAGGCATGTAACACGTATGTATCCTAATCTGATGATCATTATCATTTCATCCTGGTGCCCCCGTTATCCGGGTGGCATTGGATGATCACATACCAGGCTTAGCGGGCTGACTGGAGCGACATCCTTCTTCTCCTTGGACGGGGGAGGCGGCGGTTGGTTCTGGTTGGCGGGCGGCTCAGCGTTCTGTAATGACCTGCAAGGAGGAAAACCGTCTGGTAACAGCAGGTTATCACCCGTATAGCCGGGCACGGAGGTGAAGTGCCAATGAATACTTTGAGTTACTTTATCTGGATCTGTATAACCATTCTAGGTTGGTGACCAATAGAATTGAAGGCAGAGGCAGGGCCAAGACAAGTAGTGGGCAGGAGGGGCGGCTGCCCTGGGCGCAATGGTTTACTGTAGGGATGGGGGGCCTTCCTTCTGTTACAAGGCAGGCAGGAGTATTGCTATCGACGGTGGTTTTGACAAGCCAGTGACTGCTGGGCATAGGGTGCCCTAAGCTTGCACATCATGAATGTGGGAGGGGGTGGGGCGCAGTTTGGTGTCTTTGCCCTGGGCACTGGAGGACCTTGTCCCGGCACTGGGCAGAGGATCATTGTATTTGCCAGGCAGTGCTGGGACAAGGTCATCTAGGACCCAGGATGAACATCCCAAACTGTGCCCCCCCCTCTTCAGTGTGTATGAGCGTTATGTGTCAGCAAAAATCCCCTCCCAAAAATATTTTTAAAAAAATTGAGCACCAATCTGCATGCTTAACCTCTAAGCATCAATTCCCACTCCTCCCAGTACAAATCTGCCCCCCTGCTGAAATCCCCCCTTCCAACACAAATCTTGGCCCCCTCCCAGCTCAAATCCTATCTCTATCCCCAAATACCCCAAGCACAAGTCCCCCCTCCCCCCAAAAAATCACCCCTACTAGCACAAATCCTGTACCTCTCAAATGTCCCCTCCGAGTGCACCCCCCCATTCCAAATCACCTCCCCCCAAGCACAAACTCCCCACCCAAATCCCCCCTCCTAGCACAAATCACCCAAATTTCCCCTTCTACAGCAATTCTCACCCCCCGCTGCCCCAGAAAATTCCCCCTCCCAATCTCCCCCACTTCACATAAAAGCATAATGCCCAGGACAGCCGTCTCTCCTGCCTAAGCCCCCTGTCCTGGCCCCGTAGCCAAACTGACATTGGAGGGTGGCAATGGCTGCCCAAAAGTTCCCTTGTGACAGGTTTACATAAAACTGAACATACATACATACATACATAACAAAACAAGTGATAAGCGCCAACCTTAG
>BLSH010310128.1:1562761-1580343 GCA_018402905.1 Glandirana rugosa
TAATGCCCCCCCCCCCCAAAAAAAATGTAGAAAATTTGCCTTATCAGTTACATATTTGCATTTTGCCCCCAGTCTTTCCATTTGCTGATGAAGGGCTCTGTTGAGTCCTTGGAGCCGCCGCACAAAGGATTCCCCTGCTCCCAAAAATTAGTAAACAATTCCCTCTCTGTCCCTGGCCCCTGCTGCTGAACTCATGGGGCCCAGGCTTGGTACAGGAGGGCCGGCTCTACCCCCCACCCCATTGACGACCCTGCTTCTACCACCTTCTTCTTATTAGCTCTTCTTATTTCAGATAAGAGCTTTGGCTACACATAGCCCTCTCCCCCAATTTAACCCAGCCATGGGCTCATCTGGAGGGTATGGTTTTCGAGGTGCTAATATATCACAGGGTGGTGGACAAATAAGGTTGCCGCCTTTTCTTCAAGCCAAACCCAAACACTTTAGTGGCAAAGGGCAATTTTTTTTTTCTCTTTTTTCGTAATAAGCATTATAGGATTATAAAAGACCTGGTACACCTTTGGGTAGTACCAGGTAGTAATGCGGCGCTCATATCGCGCCATGGTGAGAAGTGGGTGTGGCCAAATTTCTCTTGCTGACATCATCGCCCCGCCCTTCAGTGATGCGGAACCTGCCCCCAGACAGCCACCCTCAGCTCCCGTACGGCAACAGATTTGTGTGGCACTATCTCTGCTGCTTGCAGAACCACAGCCCAGTCTGAATAATGTGTCCGGGTTTCAGGCAGACTGAAACCCGGACGCATGATTCAAAACACGGACTGAATCCTGGACAGGTGGGAACCCTATGGACCAATAAAAAAAACACTTAGGCCTCATACACACGGACGTTTCTAAAAAAAATAAACAAACCGTCGGGCCCGACGTCAAGGAAAAAAAGTCGGCGTTTTTCGGCGTTATGCATCGGCGTTTTTGAGCGTTAGTGAGCGTCCGCATCAATAGGCGTTTTTTTTTAAAAATCATCCCTCTGCTATTTTTCAACCTAAAAACATTGGCGTCAAAAAACGCCGGTATAATATTAGGTGGCGTTTGTTGGCATATTGTGGCTTCGGCGTCAAAAAATGCCAAAACGTTACAGCCTCAGAACGCGATGGCCATGGGTTCTAGTTTCAGCTCACTAACGCCGACCTCATCTACAGCTCAAAAACGCCGACGTTTTTATGGGGCCATTGACTAACATGGAGAGCTGCAAAAAACGCCAGAAAACGCCGGCGTCAAAAAACGTCCGTGTGTATGAGGCCTTAAGTCCCAGATGCAGCTTCCCATCCCAACTGTTTGATACCTGAGCAGATCCCATGGTGCTTCACACCAATGACAGCCAGGTCTGGGGTGTTTCCTACCCCTGCAGATAGTCTGCCTATGTATGGACTCGTTATGGCACAGGTGTCAAACACAAGGCCCGCGGGCCGAATCCGGCCCTCCAGGCCATTTCATGTGGCCCTCGCACCTCTCCTGCAGCTGCAGGGGAGCTCCAGCCCACCTCTGGTCCTCCTCCAGACCCTTTACTTTCTGCTTTCCAGCAATGCATCCAGTTTCTTCCCAGCAGCAGCATAAGGCAAGGGGGTGCACTTTGATGTAAGGGAGGGTGGAGGATTCAACTTCTGATGGTGGGGGTGACTCTTGACATCTAATGTAAGGGAAGGGGATGCTCTGGACATATAGTCTTAAAGATACAACCGGCCCTTTTATGGGCAATCATAATGCTGATGTGGCCCACAATGAAATTGAGTTTGACACCACTGCGTTATGGGGTACAAAACAGACATTCAATATAACGGCAAAACGCTGGGAAGATAACTCACCGCCCACAATGCTGTACTGCAGCACAGCGTTGGTAACGTCTATGTCACTGCAGGTCAGAGATATAACTGGAGTTGTCGTCGAGAGGGTGGAGTAGATTGTCGTTTCATAATACGGAGGCGTACAGATGGGGGGGTTATCATTGTAGTCCTGGGAAGACGATACAGAGAGATGAACGTGGATCGGAAAGACTGGCGGAGAAAGTCTGCATTTACTTTATTAACGATCAAATGCTGTTAGTGCTTATATGCTAATGATAAGTTCTGTATAATAACAGGGTTGCTTGCTATAATGACATTGCAGATAGACAAAAAGTATATGGGGGGGGGGGGGGTATTGCGCTTTTGGATGTTTGGTACTAGAAAAGGCTTGCTGCCCCCCAGTGATTACTTCCCTAATGGGAGGTGTGCATGGATTTTTGATAAAAGCTGGATGGCGCTACCTTTAGCTGACTACTCACAACTGCTCTGTACACACGATACAGCGGTCGTATGAGAGCTTGTTGGTACGACCAAGTTTTCTAGTCTGCTCATACAACTCCCGTGTACGACCGTCGTATGTTCGGCTGTTCAAAACCTGCATACGAACGATCGATATCGCATACAACGGTCGTGAGTACGACCTGTTGTATACGATCGTCGAACCGCGTGTATGGGGCTTGTAAACAAATAAGAATAATTATGTATGAATTAGGTGATACAAATAGTGAAACAAAAGCGTTGTAGGTTACCGTTCCCCTTAACCTGTGATAATCGGTGCTCAGAATACACTTGGTATCCCAGTGGTGTTATTATAATCAATTAATTAAAATGTGTAGAAAATTGATCCTTACAATAAAATGCTTAACCACTTCAGCCCCGGAAGGATTTCCAGCTTTAGGACCGGAGCCCTTTTTGCGATTCGGCGATGCGTCGCTTTAACTGACAATTGCGCGGTCGTGTGACGTTGTACCCAAACGAAATTTGCGTCCTTTTTTTCCCACAAACAGAGCTTTCTTTTGGTGGTATTTGATCCCCTCTGCGTCATTTCTGATCGCCGCTATAAACAAAAGAAGAGCGACAATTTTGCAAAAAAAAAACAGATTTCTTACTTTTTGCTAAAATACAAATCCAAAAAAAAAATATAAAAAAACATTTTTTTCACCGTTTTTGGCCGATTTATATTCTTCCTCTTATTTGCGATAAAAAAATCGCAATCGGCGTTTATTAATTGGTTTGCGCAAAAGTGGTCGCGTTTACGGATGATGAGAATTAATTTTTGGGGTTTTTATTTTTTTTTTATTTTTTACTATTAATGGCGGCGATCTGCGATTTTTAGCGGTACTGCGATATTTCAGCGGACATGTCGGACCATTTTGACACTTTTTTGGGACCATTGGCATTTATACAGCGATCAGTGCTATAAAAATGCACTGATTACTGTGTAAATGCCATTGCCAGTGAAGGGGTTAACCTGCAGGGGGCGCTCTAAGGGTTAACTGTGTTCCCTGGGCGTGTTCTAACTGTGGGGGACTGCCCTGGCTGGGGAAGGGAAGTGGTCACAGCCTCCATATACAGGAAGGCTGTGATCACAGCCCTTCCCCCTTCACAGAGCGGAGGTCCGTGTTTACTCACACGGACCTCCGCTCCTTCACTCCGGGGGGGGCCATCGCGGGTAGCCGGCGGCAATCGAAGCCGCCGCACCCGGTCCCTGGCCCTCCCCGAACACAGTGAGCGTGCGGGCGTGCCTCCGGCGGCGCGCGCGCGCTCACTAGGCGCGATCACGCGGCCGCAGTCATATGACGGCGATCCGCGTTACAGAGCCACTTTGCCGCCGTCAATTGCCCATTGGCGGTCGGCAAGTGGTTAAATAAATACAATAGTTATCAATACATAAAGTGCTCTGTGCTTCCTATATGATGTGGTGAGCACAAGGTATTTATAAATAATATATAATATAGTTGGTGAGATGTCTGCTCCCCCTAGGGTTGCCACCTCATCCCTTTATTCCAGGACCCATATTAATTACACAGGTTGTTCTGTGGCTGATTAAGGTGGTAATTAAACTCACTTGGTGCCTCATCTGCATTAAATCAGCCACAGAACAACAACCTGTTTAAACTTAAATTTGGAGGCGTACCCGAACATTTAGGAGCCAAACATCATGTATACAGTGCCTTGAAAAAGTATTCATACCCCTTGAAAGTTTCCACATTTTGCCATGTTACAACCAAAAAAGTAAATGTCTTTTATTGGGATTTTATGTGATGGACCAACACAAAGTGACTCATAATTGTGAAGTGGAAGGAAAATGATAAATGGTTTTCAAAATGTTTTACAAATAAATCTGTGAAAAGTGTGGGGGGCATTTGTATGGCGCCCCCCTGAGTCAATACTTTGTAGAACCGCCTTTCCCTGCAATTACAGCTGCAAGTCTTTTTGGGGAAGTCTCTGCCAGCTTTGCACATCTAGAGAGGACATTTCTGCCCATTCTTCTTTGCATCACGACGTCACTTCCGGTTTACTCGGCAGCTAACGGCGCCAATTTTAAAAAAATGGCAGTATTCAGAATCACCGTTTTTGGCGATCTGAATACTGTGAAGTGCAAAGGAGGGATGGGGGGTCTTTTAGACCCCCCGGCCCTCCAAAAAGAGTACCGGTCACCATCTATTACTATCACAAGGGATGTTTACATTCCTTGTGATAGCAATAAAAGTGATCAGATTTTTTTTTTTTTAAAGGAACAGTGCTAAAAATAAATAAATAAAATAAAAAATAAAAAAATTTAAAGCGCGACCGTCCCCGCGAGCTCGCGCAGAAAAGAAAAGGCATACGTAAGTCAAGCCCGCATATGAAAACGGTGTTCAAACCACACATGTGCGGTGTCGCCGCGATCGCCAGAGTGTGAGCAATAATTCTAGCAAAAGACCTCCTCTGCACCTCTAACCTGGTAACCGATAAAAAAATTTTAAAGCGTCGCCTATGGAACTTTTTAAATACCGGACTTTGTCGCCATTCCGCGAGTGCGCGCAATTTTCAACCGTGTCATGTATGGTATCTATTTACTCGGCGTAACATCCTCTTTCACAATATACAAAAAAATTGGGCTAACTTTACTGTTGTCTTATTTTTTAGCTTAAAAAAATCGCGCTCGAAAGACCGCTGCGCAAATACCATGTGACAAAAAGTATTGCAACAATCGCCATTTTATTCTCTAGGGTGTTTGAAAAAATATATATATAATGTTTGGGGGTTCTAAGTAATTTTCTAGCAAAAAAAAATGTTTTTAGCTTGTGACCACCAAATGTAAAAAAGTAGCCCGGTTGGTAAGTGGTTAAAAGCTCTATTTTGGCCAGATCCCTTAGCTCATGGGTAGGCAACCTGCGGCCCTCCAGATGTTGTAGAACTACATTTCCCATGAGGCATTGCAAGGCTGACGGGTACAATTACTCCCAGAGGCATGATGGGACTTGTAGTTTTGCAACTGCTGGAGGGCCGCAAGTTGCCTACCCCTGCATAGCTGGACACTTTCCTTGTCTCTGAGGATCTCGGTGTTATTTTTTTTGCTACTTTCTAATCTTTTACTTTTACTTTGTAACTTTGCCAACTTTCAAAACCTTTTACCATGAACAGAGGTTGTGGGTTTCCTCATCAATACTGCATGTATCAGATGTTAATGTCAGGTCATTAGTAAGACCTCATCTGGAATATGCAGTTCAGTTTTGGGCACCTGTTCTCAAAAAGGATATCGGGGAACTGGAGAAAGTGCAGAGAAGGGCAACCAAACTAATAAGAGGCATGGAGGAGCTCAGCTATGAGGAAAGATTAGAGGATCTGAATTTATTCTCTCTTGAGAAGAGGAGATTAAGGGGGGATATGATCAACATGTACAAGTATATAAGTGGTCCATATAGTGAACTTGGTGTGGTGTTATTTACTTTAAGGTCATCACAAAGGACAAGGGGGCACTCTTTACGTCTAGAGGATAAAAGATTTCATCTACAAATACGGAAAGGTTTCTTCACAGTAAGAGCTGTGAAAATGTGGAATAGACTCCCTCTAGAAGTGGGTTTGGCCAGCACAGTTGATTGCTTTAAAAAAGGCCTGGATTCTTTCCTTAATGTAAATAATATAACTGGCTACTAATATTTATAGGTAAAGTTGATCCAGGGAAAATCCGATTGCCTCTCGGGGAATCAGGAAGGAATTTTTTCCCCCGTTATAGCAAATTGGATCCATGCTTTGCTGGGGTTTTTTTGCCTTCCTCTGGATCAACTGTGGGTGAAGTATTGTATATGGGATTATTTGGTTGTGTTTGTGTGTATATATATATATATATATATATATATATAAATGTTTTTTGGGGGTTTTTTTGGTTGAACCAGATGGACTTGTGTCTTTTTTCAACCTGACTAACTATGTAACTTTGTTAAAGTTACATAGTTAGTAAGGTTCACACAGGTTCTCCAGAGAGTCTCTGCAGTTGTCCAGCACCTCCAGCTTGACCACTTACCTGCACGTTGATGGTAATTGAGCAGTATGTGGTCTTCTGGTTCTGCGGGTCCGGTATGATGTCGTTATTCAGATCCACTACTTTGATCTGCAGGTTGTAGGTGGTCTGCTTCTCGTAGTCAAGGGGGCCGAGCAGATTGATATCTCCTGTACATGGAATGGTGGGACATTGATGATGGTGGCCTTCTCAATAAAACCTGAGATCCCTAATAGACATTCCTGATCTCTGGCACTTTTTTGGTATTAATATGACCAGGGCAAACCATGGGGGGTCCCCTTAGTGCCATCTCAATCCATCATTTATTTATTTATTCATCATTTATATCTCAAACTTTTCTTAGGAGGCTTCTTTCTCTGTTCCTGTCCCGGAAATAACAAAGACTGAACACAGATTGGTGGTTGTAAAGGATGGAGGTTTTTTTTTTACCTTCACTAAGCTGCTTTCCTCCCAGGCCCCCTTAATATTTAGCTGAGCCCTCTCCCGGTCCAGCGATGTGCATGAGAGAGGCTGCAGTCCCAGCTTTCTGCCTTCTCATTGGCTCAGAGACAGCAGCAGGAGCCATTGGCTCCCACTTCTGTCAATCACAGCCAGTGAGCAGGGAGTGGGGGCTCTATGTCTATGGGGCTCAGGAGCAAGCCTGCATGAGGGACCCCCCCCCCAAGCAAGCGGTTTGCTAGGGGGGGTACCTAAAGGTAGGAGGAGCCAGAAGTGCTGGCAAGGGACTCAAGAAGGGGAGGACTGGGGCTGCTCTGTGCAAAACCATTACATAGAGCAGGTACGTATGACATGTTTGTTTTGTATTGTATTTAATTTGAGTCTTTAATTAAGAAGTGAATTTAATTAACTCTCATTTATTCTGATCTCCACATTTTGATGGACCAAACGGCACCTGGTGGAAGCTTTACAGAAAGGCAAAGGTAGGATGACCTGCAGGGGTAATGGAGAGATTCATTTTTATTTGTTATGGCTCACTAATACATAGGAATGCATTCCAAGCAGGGCCGGTGCTACCATAAGGCAAGTCAGGCAGCCGCCTGAGGGCGCCAGAGTGGCGGGGGCGGTATATTCCTCTACCTCCTGGATTAGTCCTGGAGTCCCGACGAATCCTGAAGCAGAGCCAAGTGTCGGAACAAGCTCCGGCACTTGGCTCCAGTCACTTACCCGGCAGGAGCGCTCTAGTGTGGGCACCGGTGTCACCCACCTCGGGATTCCCAAGCCTGATATGGGGATGGTTTTACCTTAACTGACCTAATGCTACAGGAATTTCATTACTTCGAACTGACCAACCAAAGGGATGTGTGCTCTTCCTTAAAAGGCAATACCACTTTCCAGAGGTTATGATTGGTCAATACTACCGATTACTCCTGTATATACCACAGCCAAAACTTGGGATAAGTTCGTCTCTCACCAGGGCTGCTTCAGACTTCATCTGACAAGCCGAAAACGGGTGGGACTCCGTGGTGAAAGGCATCTATAGCTAAGTTTCTTTATATATTCTTTAAGGCCCCATTCATGCCTCAGTGTTTTGTAGCGTGAATCTCAAAGCTCCAATAATTATTCCCATAAAAAATGAATGGATATACGCAATTTGCGCATTTTTGTGCGTATTTGTGTGCTTTTCTGCACATATTTGTGCAATTTTCTGTTGAAATTAAAAATTAAAAAATAAATAAAATAGTAATAATATGTGAATAAATGTAAAATACTGTAAATACACAAATAACAAAAATCATCATAAATAAGAGATAAATAAATAAAATGAACCATATGTAATAATGCACAAATAAAAAAGAATTAACCCCAACTTTAAAAAATATAAAATAAATTATTATTATTATTATTATTAAATAATAATAATAATAATTAAACACCCAATCCAGACAAAAAATAAATTACTATTACTATAATAATTATTTATTGATTTATTTTGTGTTTGAGGTTATGGTGTTTAGTTAATTACTATTATTAATATTATTATTACTACTGTACTATTATTTTATTGTACTTTTTTAAAGGAGTTAATTATTTATTTATTATTACTTAGTATTCATTTATTGAATGTATTATTTATGATTATTTTTATTTATTTGTGCATTTTGCAATTAATTATTTTTTATTATTATTAGTAGAAGTAGTATTATTAACACCCTAACAAAAATAATAATAATAATAATGAATGACCTTAACCCCTAATCCTAACCCCAACTCCTAATCCTAACCCAACCTTAACTCTAACCCCTTACCCTAATGAAAAAAATATATAAAAATAATAATAATAAAAAAATAATAATAAAATAATAAATAAAAGCTAATGGAAAAGCTAAAAAATATGAAATACCTAGCAACAGATGATAGTTAAAAAACAGCCAAAGTGCAAACCGCTTTATAAAAACGTGCACGTCTCGCAAAAAAAATCCCGCTAATAAATGCTCAAAGACGCTGCACTCAGGTGTGAATGCCACCTAAGCTTTGACACCGTGGGCTCACAGGAGGTGGATTGAATGACACCGGACATCATTCAACCCAGACGTGCGGTGGTGCTGGACCCCAGAGCAGTGAAGGTGTGGGGACAGCACTAGAAAGGAGGAAAGTAATGCAGCAAAAGTTGATTTTTTTAAATTTTTTTTTGCTGACCTAAAAAAATATTTTTAAAATGCATTTATATTGAAATGAGGATCTTTGTACTCTGTGAAGCGCTACGTCCGATGTCAGCGCTATATAAATAGGAGGAGAAGACAGGACTGCGTCTTACCGCTTCTCGGGTTGATGTAGAACATTGGTGGGGTCTGTCCACCGTTGATGCTGTACTCCAGGTTATTAAAGGGATAGTCAGCGTCTGTGGCATTCAGCTGTCCCACCAGAGTGCCAAACGGCTGGTTCTCATTGACGCTGTATGTGAACGGCCCGCGGCAAACAGGAGGATAATTATTCACCGGAGTGACCGTGATAAACACCGGGATGTTGGCTGAAAAACAAGAACAAGAGAATTTACCCTTTTCTGATGGAAGGTAAAATAATAGTTAATGCCTGAACACAAATTTTCCAGGTGAATTTTCCATTGTATTTTTCGGGACAAATTAGGCTTTCATTTGGTGGGGAAATATTTCATGTTTACTTATTAATATTGTGGCTCACTAATGAATTCTAAGCCTCCAAATCTTGGGTAACCCCTTCCCGCCCATGCTATAGCCGAATGACTGCTACAGTGCAGGCTTACTTTGCTGGAAGGGCGTCTATTGATGTCCTCCAGTGATCGCGCTTCCCGCGCACCTTCAGACTCAGCTGATCACTGATCGGGGTAAAGGGCCAATCACAGCAGCCCTTTACCATGTAAACAGCTGTGTTCAATGACAGCCGTTCATGGAAGTCAACACAAGCCGGTTATCGGCTTTTCTTTCGTAACACTGACAACGTGAGGAGAGAAAAAGAGAGCCGATTACCGGCCAAAGTTAAAGGGACATTATCAATGTCCTGATTATCAGTGCAATCTTGCCAGTGCTGCCAATCAGTGCCCACCAGCGCTGCCAATCAGCACCTCCTCATCAATGTCTCCCATCAGTGCTGCCTATCAGTGCTCATCAGTACTGCCTATCAGTGCCCATCAGTGGCACCTATCAGAGCCCATTAGGGCTGCCTATCAGTGCCCATCAGTGCCACCTATCAGAGCCCATTAGGGTTACCTATCAGTGCCCATCAGTGCCACCTACCAGTGGCCATCAGCGCTGCCAATCAGTACCTCCTCATCAATGTCTCCTATCAGTGCTGGCCACCAGTGGCCATCAGTACTGCCTATCACTGGCCATCAATGCCGCCTATCAGTGCTGCCTATCAGAGCCCATTAGGGCTGTCTATCAGTGCCCATCAGTGCCACCTACCAGTGCAGCCTCATCAGTGCCCATCAGTGCTACCTGTCAATGTCCATCTGTGCCACCTATCAGTTTCCCACAGTGCCAATCAGTGTAGCCTATCAGTGCCCATCAGCGCACATCAGTGAAGGAGAAAAAATACATGTTTGCAAAACTTTAAAACAAACTATGAATATTTTTTTTTATTTTGTTTTTTTTTTTATTTACCAAAAAAATAAAAACCCCAGTGGTGATTAAATACCACCAAAAGAAAGCTCTATTTGTTTGAAAAAAATTATAAAAATGTCATATGGGTACAGTGTTGTACGACCATGCAATTGTCATTCAAAGTGCGACAGCTGAAAATTGGCCTGGGCAGGAAGGGGGTGAAAGTGCCTGGTATTGAAGGGGTTAAGGGGCCATATCAGGACATAAGAATGGCTTTGCCTTAGCTGACTCATACCAAAGAAATGTTATTGTTAACTGACCAGGATGTGGCCGAGCCCACTTTCTCCTTTAGGATTGGCCATTTCCTTACATTCAAGTCCTATGTTACCACAGCCAAAACTGGTAAGATCTCAGTCTCGTATCTGAGCTTGCAATCATGCATGCGTCTGTGATCACCTGTGTGCCATGCTGCGCAAGCAGGCGGCAATCCATGGCGGAAACAGCGTCTTTAGTTAAGTATTCTTGTTATATTTTCTAATATTATTACTTTCTTTATCTGTATCTGTCATTATTTTTATTAAATAATAATAATAAATAAATGAACCCCGCTGACAGCTGAATGTAAAAAAAAGAATTGCCCGCCAAAAATTTGTGGAAAAAAAAAGGCGTGGGGTCCCTCCCCTAGATCCATACCAGGCCCTTATAATAATTATTAAATTATGTTCCCCGATGTAGATCCATCATCAATTATGACGACTGGCGCACCGCAGAACCCAAACCCCCCCAGTGACATCATCAACCAGTGCATGCTGGGTTGCCGATGTCACAGCGGGGGGGAGTGCTGCTTCCAGGTGACTGCACCGGGTGCCCCCCCCCCCCCATACCTTTTTAGGATCTGTCACATGGTGGGGCAAGCAGAGAGCGGGAGTGTCCTTCGCAAACTGAGCTTTTTTGTCTTTTTCTTTTTTCTGGTGCGGCGGGCGTCATGATTGACGATGGATCTACACCGGGGAAAATCGTTTTTTTATTTTTTAATAAAGGATTTGTCAAAAAAATTGTGTTCTGTCTTTATTCACTTTTACACTTTTTTGGTGAATGGGTAGGGGTACAATGTGTCCAGATTCCGATAAGCCCCCCGCCTGCAGACCCCCACAATCAAAGCCCATGGTTGTGGGGAAGAGGCCCTTGGTTCCATCAACATAAAGACAAGGTGCTTTGGGGTAGAGGGGGCAGAGCTCCACCACCCCAAAGCACCCCCCCCATGTTGAGAGCATGCGGCCTGGTATGGTTCAGGAGGGAGGGGGGCGCTCGCTTGTTCCCTCCCTTTCCTGACCTGCCGGGTTTCCTGCTCGGATAAAGGTCTGGTATGGATTTGGGCGGGGGAGGCCCCATGTCATTTTTTTTATATTCTGGCGTGGGGCCTGGTATGGATCTGGAGGGACCCCACGCCAGTTTTTTCACAAAGAGTGCAGAGTTCAGGGGTGCGGTATGTACAGAGTGCAATGTTCTAGGGTGCACTACGTACAGAGTGCAGAGTTCAGGGGTGCACTACGTACAGAGTGTAGTGTTTAGGGGCGTGCTACGTTCAGAGTTCAGGGATGCGCTACGTACAGAGTGCAGAGTTCAGGGTTATGCTACATACAGAGTGCAGAGTTCAGGAGTGCTCTACGTACAGAGTGCAGAGTTCAGGGGTGCAATACGTACAGAGTGTAGTGTTTAGGGGCGTGCTACGTTCAGAGTTCAGGGGTGCGCTACGTACAGAGTGCAGAGTTCAGGGTTATGCTACATACAGAGTGCAGAGTTCAGGAGTGCTCTACGTACAGAGTGCAGAGTTCAGGGGTGCTCTACCTACAGAGTGCAGAGTTCAGGGGTGCGCTACTTGCAGAGTGCAAAGTTCTGGGGTGCGCTATGTACAGAGTGCAAAGTTCTGGGGTGCGTTATGTACAGAGTGCAAAGTTCTGGGGTGCGCTACGTACAGAGTGCAAAGTTCTGAGGTGCGCTACGTACAGAGTGCAGAGTTCAGGGTGCGCTATGTACAGAGTGCAGAGTTCAGGGGTGCGCTAGGTACAGAGTGCAGAGTTTAGGGGTGCGCTAGGTACAGAGTGCAGAGTTTAGGGGTGCGCTATGTTCAGAGTTCAGGGGTGTGCTACATATTTTTCAGTGAGATTTGAAAATGACAGTCACACGGGTGAACAGGTAAACCGCGTGTAAAAACTTTGTGAACTCAGCCTTATACATAACAAACAAAACAACTTACAGTTCAGCGGTGTGCTACATACAGAGTGCAGAGTTCAGGGGTGCACTACGTACAGAGTGCAAAGTTCTGGGGTGTGCTATGTGCAGAGTTCAGGGGTGCACTATGTACAGAATGCAGAGTTCAGGGGTGCGCTGCATACAGAGTGCAGAGTTCAGGGGTGCACTAGGTACAGAGTGCAGAGTTCAGGGGTACACTACTTACAGATTGCAGAGTTCAGGGGTGAACTATGTACAGAGTGCAGAGTTCAGGGGTGAACTATGTACAGAGTGCAGAGTTCAGGGGTGAACTATGTACAGAGTGCAGAGTTCAGGGATGCGCTACATACAGAGTGCAGGGTTTAGGGCTGCACTACATACAGAATGCACAGTTCAGGCGTGCGCTACATACAGGGAGCAGGGTTTAGGGGTTTGTTAGGTATAGTGTGCAGGAATCAGCTCTCTTTCATAGGCTTTTCACATCTCACTTCCACCCCTTCCCCTGGGTGCAAGGACCACATGAAATGGCCTGGAGGGCCGGATTTGACGTTAAAGCATTTGGTGAGGAGGAGATACAACATCTCCTCACCTGTCAAATGCTCCCCAAAGAGTGATTTTGAACATAGATTGCTCTTCAGAGACAGAAGCTAGTGTGAATGAGCCCAAATAAGTGGCAGTTATTTTTCAGTGTGATATGAAAATGACAGTCACACGGGTGAACAGGTAAACCGCGTGTTAAAACTTTGTGAACTCAGCCTTACACATAACAAACAAAACAACTTACTGGTCAACCGGGGAGTGCCGTTATCAGTCACCACTACCGTGGCCGAATATTGGAAATTCACGCTCGCCATTTCATAGGAGTCGTAATTCAGAGTATTATTGATCTGCGCAGAGGAGGAAAAAAGTCTGAACAAAGATTTGTCTTTATTGGGATTCAGAACAAAGAGCCAAAATAAAGTACAAACACAGAGAGCTTCACCTCCAATAAACCAACCCAGCCCTTACTATAAAGAATCTCCATTTTCTCTTATAGGTAAAGGAGGGTCTTGTGTACTCTGTGGAAACCCTAAGTATTAAACCCAGAAGCAAACATTTATTATATTATAGCTTACCAATTCTTAGATGTGGTGGCTGCTTTAGATTACTTATTTTAGACTTACTTTCTTCTACTATTCATCTGGTGATCCAGCCAGCAAGTCTGATGTTTTTCAGAAGCACAAGCTCTCCAGCAGAATGTATCAGTTTACATGGATGAGACAAACCACTTAACAATGATGGGGTGCTTACAATGATCAGCTTTTATTTATTCATGACATACCTTTATTGCATAAGAAATAAAAACTGCTTGTTTATAACTGATTATAAAATGTATGCTGGAGTTTGGCATCAATTTGTTAGTGTATCTAAATCTGCTAATACATTTAACACTCCCCTCCCCCCAGACTGACAGTGGTGCTGACTGCTGCACCCCCTGTACTCATTCCAGAGTTGTGTCTCACTAAGGCCTGGTTCACACCTATGCATTTTAGAGCATCTTCAGTTGTGCAGAAACACACTACAGTCCACGCTAAACTTTTTTTGGGGGGCGGCAAACAAACCCCTCCAGGTCCGCACTCAGCCCTCCACGGTCCCCCCCCCCCCCCCACACACACCCACTCAGCCCTCCACGGTCTTCATCCCTCGCACTCAGCCCTCCATGATCCCCCCTGCATCCCCCACACACTCAGCCCTCCACATCCCCCATACACTCGGCCCTCCACCCCCCCGCGCACTCAGCCCTCCACCCCCCCGCGCACTCAGCCCTCCACATCCCCCACGCCCTCAGCTCTCCACCCCCCCCTCCCTCCCGCGCCCTCGGCTCTCCTCCCGGACAACCCAATCCACCCCCTGTCCTGATTGGCCGAGAGGAGAAGCCGAAAGACAATAGTGCGCCCCAAGCCCAATCCTTTTCAAGCCAATTAGAGCCTCCAGCTCTAATCATGTGGCTTGAAAAAAAAAAACGCATACAAAACGTATGAGTCCGGCGCCCCGCATGCATCTCTGCATGCAAACTAGGGGGGGAACCCTGCACCCCTAATGGACCGGCCGCTTCTGCTACAGTCCATTTTTGTAAAGTACATTTTATTAAATTTCCAAAAGTACATACAAAAGTACATACATGTTAATAACTTCCCTAGAAGGGCCTAAGATTCCACCCAGCTATTACAACAGATTCCTATGTGGTCCAGAATTTGCATATTTAGATCCCCCAACATGGGGGAGACATTATATTACCTCATTACAGGCTAGGTAGTGCTGAGAGCTTCAAAATATATAACAGTGTTTTTCCCGTCCCCCTCCCCAATCATTTTTCAAATCCATTAACCCCAGTGACAACTATAACCTATACCAGGGATAAACAATTAGCGGACCTCCAGATGTTGCAAAACTACAAGTCCCATCATGCCTCTGCCTTTGGGTGTCATGCTTGTGGCTGTCAGAGTCTTGCAATGCCTCATGGGATTTGTAGTTCTGAAACAGCTGGAGGTCCGCTAATTGCATATCCATGACCTATACCATATCGTTTGTAGAACTGTATTGAAGCATCAGGCCCTATCTCTCCTCACATTCCTGTAACTTCCTATGTCAGTTACACCAACGGGGGACAAAGGGTCTGCTACAGTCCATTTAACATGGTTTCCTATGGATGTAGCTCACGTCTGTGCATTTTATGGAAAGGACCAGGGATTTTTTTTTTTCAGATTTTTGGTTCCATAGACTTCAATGGATCAAAAATGTGTATTGAAAAATGCAAAATGCTCCTGGAATATGCAAACTGCATAGGTGGGAACCAGGCCTTATGCAGGAGGTGTGTTACTGGCCAGATCACCAGGTGAAACAGAGGGGAAAAGCCAAAGAAAAGAAAGCAAATGCAGCTGCCATATCTAATGATTGGTAAGCCCTTGAGAAAGTCGCATGATCGCTGACGCAACGCGTCGGGAGGAGCCGGGTGACGTCACTTCCAGTCGCGGCCGAGACTGGAAGTGTTCGAATTTTTTTGATGCTGACTGTCTCAATTCGTTATGTAAGTTACTACTTTTAAATAAAATATTTTTTTATGGATTACTGCACTATGGAGATTCCTTCTGTCTTCCATGATCCCTAAATGAAGGAGAGTTAAAAGGACGTAGACAGCACACTAGGAGAACGCTGTACATCCACTTCAATGAGTGTCCAGTATTGAAGTGGTTAAAGTTTGCTGCACAACATTTAGACAAGCCTGTGAAATACTGGGAGAATATAGGTCTGGTCATATGGGACCGAGATTGAACTCTTTGGATGCCATAATACCCACCATATTTGGGGGTCAAATGGCGCATCACCCCAAAAAACACCCCCCATACCAACAGTGAGGGTTGGATGTGGGAACATCATGGTGGGGGAGAGGCTGTTTTTTAGCATACGGTCAGTGTTGCCAACCTCCCGCAGCGTTTTTTACTGGCAACACATTTAAAATTTACTGGCGGAACACATTTTTTACTGGCAACCTGAAAAATAACTGAACTCCTATTAAAAACTAAGACAATTGATATTTAAACACAACATGGAAACACTGACAATACCCATATCAAGTAATTTGCCCGGTTTACACTTAAAAAGTTAGCACAGCGTGACAAATTATCAGACCCTGATATTTATAGACAGTTGTAAAAATCACTGATTTTTACAAACTGTCAGTAAATTTACTGGCGGTTGGCAACACTGCATACGGCACTGGCAAACTTAATTTCCTTGAAGGAAGGATGAATGGTAAAATGCAAGACATTCCTGATAAAAAATCTGCTGCCATCTACCAGGATGATGGAGATGAAACGAGGGGTGGACATTTCACCAAGACAACGATCCCAAACACAAAGCCAATGAAAACTCTCCATTGGTTTCAATGGAAGAACATAAAGCTGCTAGAATGGCCCAGCCAATCACCTGACTTGAATCCAATAGAAAATCTATGGAAAGAACTAAAGATCTGAGTTCATAGAAGAGGCCCCCAGAACCTTCAAGATCGAAGACTTGACTATGGTATTAAACATGGCTTGTACTGACTTCTATACCAAAACCCCACCCTTCCTAGAAAATAACCACATTACGACAGATTTGGATTTAAATTGGCTATAGCAGCCTTTTTATTAACCAAAATATAAATGACAAATAATTAACTGATCAATAAATGATAACCTGAACATACAGAATGGAGCCACAAGGTCCTAATAGGCATCAAACCAAGACAGTACCTGCGAGTCACTTCTCAGGCCTCCAGCCGCAAAACCACCGACTCAGAGACAACTGGCAAGGACAAAGACACCAACCGGGAGCCGTACCTCAGACGGGTCCCTACACCATACCTTTTGTGCCCATATGAACCTAAAAAGACCTTGCACCCTGCCAATTGCCTTACCCGGCTCCCCACAACCCAAATGCCCACACGAAAACCCACCAAAAATACGGTGGGAAGTTGTCCCTGCTTAGTCACTTCTTTCTGACGACCACCCCTTCCGGTCAGCTACCCACTTCCTCCAAAGCTCCACCCAACTCTGATCATACTTCAATAGCCATCCAGGGCCAGATTAAGGTAGGGGCTATTGGAGCTGCAGCTCCAGGCCCCTACCTTAATATAGGCCCAGCCACCCAAGAACTATTTCCTGGCACCATGGCGTTCTACTCTGCCCAGTGTCCACTGCTGTGAAAATTATTGGTGCAAGCACAGGTCCTGGCAGAGGAGGAGGATGTAACTTACTCAGCACCAGGCCCATGATGCTCTTAATCCAGCCCTGTAGCCAACTACCTCCCATAACAAGCAACATCCCAAGCTTCTATTCCCTTCCTGTATCCAAGCCCCTTTAACCCTTGTCTTGCCGGCCCTCCGTCTATTTTCTTGTGGTTTACTCCGGGCCCCTCTGTTTGTGTGTAAATGACCCCTGAGCAAAGCATGCGACTCGTTTCTCCATACAGGAGCCGGCGTCTTAAAGCTGTCGTTACCATCAAAGGTAGT
>BLSH010310128.1:1618522-1650763 GCA_018402905.1 Glandirana rugosa
TAAGTAATATCTGGGGTCTAGAGAGGTATTTCTCCTGGACAGTGACGGATAATGACAGTGTACCCCACAAATGTCATGTGACAGTAATAGGCAGTGACAGGTCCTCTTTATGGAGAGATCTGGGGTCTATAATGAATGTAAACACCCCATGTGACAGTAATAGGCAGTGACAGGTCCTCTTTATGGAGAGATGTGGGGTCTATAATGAATGTAAACATCCCGTGTGACAGTAATAGGCAGTGACAGGTCCTCTTTATGGAGAGATCTGGGGTCTATAATGAATGAAAACACCCCATGTGACAGTAATAGGCAGTGACAGGTCCTCTTTATGGAGAGATCTGGGGTCTATAATGAATGTAAACACCCCATGTGACAGTAATAGGCAGTGACAGGTCCTCTTTATGGAGAGATCTGGGGTCTATAATGAATGTAAACATTCCATGTGACAGTAATAGGTGGTGACAGGTCCTCTTTATGGAGAGATCTGGGGTCTATAATGAATGTAAACATCCCATGTGACAGTAATAGGTGGTGGCCCCTTCCTCTTCCAACATGACTGCGCACCAGTGTACAAAGCAAGGTCCATAAAGACATGGATGAGCGAGTTTGGGGTGGAGGAACTTGACTGGCCTGCACAGAGTCCTGACCTCAACACCTTTGGGATGAATTAGAGTGGAGACTGTGAGCCAGGCCTTCTCATCCAGCATCATTGCCTGAGCTCACAAATGCTCTTCTGGAAGAATGGTCAAACATTCCCATAGACACTCCTAAACCTTGTGGACAGCCTTCCCAGAAGAGGTGAAGCTGTCATAGCTGCAAAGGGTGGGCCAACTCCATATTGAGCCCTGCGGAGCCTCGTACACACAGTTCGGCGATCCTACGACCGAACGGCCCAAATCGTATGTTGGCTGTTGTATCTTGCGTACTGACATGCACAAAACGATCGTACGACCAAGCCGAATGTAGTGACGTGTTATGAACGTATAAAGAGAACGTTCAGGTGCATGATATTCACCTGTAATCCGGGCGTTCCTGACTTCTGAGCATGCGTGTTTTGCACATACAACTTGTTGGACCAGCTTCTCTGTACACACGATACAACGGTCGTACGACCGATGGTTGTACGACCAAAGTTTTCTGGTCTGCTCATACAAGTTCTGTTGTACGACCGTCGTACGACGGCTGTTCTAATCGCGCGTACTAATGGTCGATTTAGCATACAAACTACGAAAGGGCAATACCTGCGGGGGATGAGCTGATTGAGAAAATAAGGAGTGTAGTTGTTAGGTGGTGGCAGGATAGGCTTCCCTGAAGAGGAAAGGTTTCAGGGATCGATTTGGGGGACAGTCTGACAGATTGGGGTAGGGAGTTCCAGAGGATGGGAGAGGCTCGTGAGAAGTCTTGGAGGGGAATGAGAGAAGGTGATGAGGGAGCTGGAGAGCAGGAGGTCTTGGGAGGAGTGAAAAGGAAGTTATATATTAGTTACTAAGTTATATAGCCAGACCAGTGTGTTCTGTATATTATATAGCGAGTATGTTATTCAACGTTTTTTTGTTATACAGTTACTATTTTATATAGCAGGTATGTTGTATATTATATAATCATTATATTATAAAGTTACTATGTTATATATTATATAGTAGGTAAGTCATAATATAGTCAGTATTGTATATATTGTATAGTTACTATGCTATATAGCAGGTATGTTATGTATTACAGTATATAGTTACTTTGTTTTATGTTATCTATTATAAAGTTACAATGTTGTATGTTATATTGTCACCATTTTATATAGTCAGTATATTGTGTGATATAAATTATACTGGTATGTTATATATTATACAGTTATTGTTTTATAGCCAATATGTTATATATTACAAAGCTACTATGTTATATATAATATAGTAAGCAGGTCATGTATTATATAGCCGGTATTCTATATATTATAAAGTTACTTTTTTATATAGCCATTATGTTATAAAGACACTATATTATTTTATATAATCGGTATGTTATGTGTTAAATGGCCAGTGTGATATAAATTTTATATATATATTGTGTATTACATGGTCAGTATGTTATGTATTATACATTCGGTATGTCATGTATTATTGTTACTATGTTACATTATATAGTCAGTAAGTTGTGTTGTATAGCCCCGGTATGTTTTATATTATTTAGTATGTTGTATAGCCCCGGTATGTTTTATATTATTTATTATGTTGCATAGCCCCGGTATGTTTTATATTATTTATTATGTTATATAGCCCTGGTGTGTTTTATATTATTTATTATGTTGCATAGCCCCGGTATGTTTTATATTATTTATTATGTTGCATAGCCCCGGTATGTTTTATATTATTTATTATGTTATATAGCCCTGGTATGTTTTATATTATTTATTATGTTGCATAGCCCCGGTATGTTTTATATTATTTATTATGTTGCATAGCCCCGGTATGTTTTATATTATTTATTATGTTGCATAGCCCCGGTATGTTTTATATTATTTATTATGTTATATAGCCCTGGTATGTTTTATATTATTTAGTATGTTGCATAGCCCCGGTATGTTTTATATTATTTATTATGTTGTATAGCCCCGGTATGTTTTATATTATTTATTATGTTGTATAGCCCCGGTATGTTTTATATTATTTAGTATGTTGTATAGCCCCGGTATGTTTTATATTATTTAGTATGTTGTATAGCCCCGGTATGTTTTATATTATTTATTATGTTGTATAGCCCCGGTATGTTTTATATTATTTATTATGTTATATAGCCCTGGTATGTTTTATATTATTTATTATGTTATATAGCCCTGGTATGTTTTATATTATTTATTATGTTGTATAGCCCCGGTGTGTTTTATATTATTTATTATGTTGTATAGCCCCGGTATGTTTTATATTATTTATTATGTTGCATAGCCCCGGTGTGTTTTATATTATTTATTATGTTGTATAGCCCCGGTGTGTTTTAAATTATTTATTATGTTGTATAGCCCCGGTATGTTTTATATTATTTAGTATGTTGTATAGCCCCGGTGTGTTTTATATTATTTATTATGTTGTATAGCCCCGGTGTGTTTTATATTATTTATTATGTTGTATAGCCCCGGTGTGTTTTATATTATTTATTATGTTGTATAGCCCCGGTATGTTTTATATTATTTATTATGTTGCATAGCCCCGGTGTGTTTTATATTATTTATTATGTTGAATAGCCCCGGTATGTTTTATATTATTTATTATGTTGCATAGCCCCGGTATGTTTTATATTATTTATTATGTTGTATAGCCCCGGTATGTTTTATATTATTTATTATGTTGTATAGCCCCGGTATGTTTTATATTATTTAGTATGTTGTATAGCCCCGGTATGTTTTATATTATTTATTATGTTGTATAGCCCCGGTATGTTTTATATTATTTATTATGTTGCATAGCCCCGGTATGTTTTATATTATTTATTATGTTGCATAGCCCCGGTATGTTTTATATTATTTAGTATGTTGCATAGCCCTGGTATGTTTTATATTATTTATTATGTTATATAGCCCTGGTATGTTTTATATTATTTATTATGTTATATAGCCCTGGTATGTTTTATATTATTTATTATGTTGTATAGCCCCGGTGTGTTTTATATTATTTATTATGTTATATAGCCCTGGTATGTTTTATATTATTTATTATGTTATATAGCCCTGGTATGTTTTATATTATTTATTATGTTGTATAGCCCCGGTATGTTTTATATTATTTATTATGTTGCATAGCCCCGGTATGTTTTATATTATTTATTATGTTGCATAGCCCCGGTATGTTTTATATTATTTAGTATGTTGTATAGCCCCGGTATGTTTTATATTATTCAGTAAGTTGTATAGCCCCGGTATGTTTTATATTATTTATTATGTTGTATAGCCCCGGTATGTTTTATATTATTTAGTATGTTGTATAGCCCCGGTATGTTTTATATTATTTATTATGTTATATAGCCCCGGTATGTTTTATATTATTTAGTAAGTTGTATAGCCCCGGTATGTTTTATAGTATTCAGTAAGTTGTATAGCCCCGGTATGTTGTATATAATATATTACATTGTATCCAGCAGCTCCTACCTGTCCTGCGGCCTCCCCTTCTAGTTCTTTGCAGGTAACTAACAACACTCACCTCTCCGTCCAGCTCAGTTGTCAGGGATCTCCGCCAGTAAACACTGGGCTTGTTGGGACTCATAATACACACATGTGACATCACAGCTCTTTATACTCAGACTTGTATCACAGGAGGTCTTATCATTGCATTTACTTACATAACAATGTATTTGTCTTGTATTGATTAATGGCGCATGCATAGACTGGGGAGGGGCTCATTGCTCTGGTCACATGATATCCTTTACCCGCCCAGCCTTTTTCTGCAGGTGATGTCGCTGTCACAAATTATTATAGTAAGATGAACGGATTGTTTAACCCCTTCAATACCGGGAACATTCACCCCCTTCCTGCCCAGGCCAATTTTCAGCTTTCAGCGCTGTCGCATTTTGAATGACAATTGTGCGGTCGTGCGACGTTGTACCCAAATTAAATTTTTATAATTTTTTTCCCCACAAATAGAGCTTTCTATTGGTGGGATTTGATCACCTCTGGGTTTTTTTTTTTTTGCGCTACAAATAAAAAAAACCGAAAATTTTGTAAAAAAGTTTTTCTCTGTTTCTGTCACAAAACTTTGTAAATAAGTAAGTTTTCTCCATCGCTGGTGGGCACTTATGAGGCTACACTGATGGGCACTGATGAGATGGCACAGACGGGCACTGATAATGAGGCACTTATATGCAGCACTGATAGGCGGCACTGTTAAGCAGCACTGATGGGCATTGATAGGTGGCACTGATAAGCGGCACTGATGGACATTCACAAGTGGCACTGATAGGTGGCACTGATGAGCACTGATAGGTGGCACTGGGACACTGATAGGTGGCACTGATAGGTGGTACTGGTGGGCACTGATAGCTGGCACTGGTGGGAACTGATAGGTGGCACTGGTGGGCACTGATAGGCAGTCCTGATTTCCTGGTGGTTTAGGGTGGGAACTGTAATTGGCACTGAGTGCCATCCATGTTGGGCATTGTGCCCCTTACCTGGTGGTCTAGGATGAGCTCCATGATGGTGTCCCTGCTGGTCCTGATCAGCTCCCTGGTGGTCCTGGGCAGCTCCCTGATGGTTCCTGGGCAGGCTCCCTCGTGGTCCAGTGTGGCGATTTGAGGGGGGGCTGCGCTGATAAACAATCCTCACAGACCCCCCTCACGGGAGAGCCGCCGATTGGCTCTCCACTACTCACGTCTTCAGACACGAGTAAAGGTCACAGCTGATCACGTGGTAAAGAGCTCCTGATGGAGGCTCGTTACCCAGGTCGGTAATGTGGTGGGTCAGACTGACCCACCACACCACCAATCGCCGCGATGCATCCCCAGGGGCACGCGATCATGGGTTATCCTGATCACGTCATATGACATCCAGTCAGGTTAACGCAGTGGTTCTCAACTCCAGTCCTCGGGACCCCCCAACAGGCCAGGTTTGCAGGATAACTGAAATACATCACAGGTGATATCATTTGCTGCTCAGTGATTGCAGTATTCTAGTCTGCAACTCCCCAAGGTAATACTTAAAATCTGGCCTGTTGGTGGGTCCCAAGGACTGGAGTTGAGAACCACTGGGTTAACGGAACACCCGCATGGACGTCATTTGTCTATACGCTGGGCAGGAAGTGGTTAACCACTTCAATACCGGGAACTTCCACCTCCTTCCTGCCCAGGCCAATTTTCAGCGCTGTCGCACTTTGAATGACAATTGCGCGGCCATGCTACACTGTACCCATGTGACATTTTTATAATTTTTTTCACACAAATAGAACTTTCTTTTGGTGGTATTTAATCAGCACTGGGTTTTTTTTTAAGATTGAAAAAAAAATGAATGTTTCTTTGTCTTTGTTATAAAATTTTGCAAATAAATAATCTTTCTTCATAAATTCAGGCCAAAATGAATTCTGCTACATTTCTTTGCTGAAAATAACCGAAATCAGTGTCTATTATTTAGTCTGTAGAAAAGTTAGAGAGTTCACAAATTATTCTGATGTGCTGACTCTCATCTTTCCAGGCCCAAAAACGCCATAACAGTACAAATAAACCCCAAATTACCCTTTTTTGGAAAGTAGGCAGTCCAAGGTATTTAGTAAGAGGAATGGCGAGTATTTTGAAGTTGTCATTTTTTGTCAGAATGTTTTGTAAAAATTAGAAATTAAAAAGCTTTTTCACAACTTTTTATTTCTTTTTTACATACTGTCACCGGTGCAGTGCAGCTTCATCATATAACTGGTGTGGCGGTGATCAGGGACACTGACTGGTGACAGTATGAAAAAAACTGAATCTTTCCTATCAAATACTTACCATCACTTTCCTTTCCTGATAGACTCCATGATAGCATACGTGTGGGTTTACCCCGCCTCCACTCCTCCCCTATAGGACCCCTCTCCCATAAACCTCTGCTCCGAGCCAGCGGCTGTTTTCCGTAACCAGCCTACTCCAGACATTTGGGAAGGAACTCCTGCTGCCATGGAGTCCATCAGGAAAGGAAAATTATGGTAAGTATTTGATAGGAAATTTTCAGTTTTCCTGACAGACTCCATGGCAGCATACACAAGGCCGGCCTTTGTTTCCCACAAAGGCACCTTTTCACTTTCTCCACTATCCTTCCCCCACCTTTTGAGTGTTTTGTTTTGTTTGCTGTGTCGTGTCACTTTCTTTGGGTTGCACGAGCACCGTTTGATAAGTAGGGTGTACGGTCTCTTGGGGCCTGCCCGAAAGTCTTGGGTTGGCGGTGGGTATGGCCTTCTGGCTTGACCCACCGTCTCTCATGGGGTCTCCCTTCGGGGGAGCCCCACATAGTATCGAGGGGAGGCCGGTTCCGGCTGGTCGCCAACGAGAACTGGGGGTTGCTCGGCCTTCTGGCTAGGCAGTCCTTGGTGCACGATGCCTCAATCCCCGTCAGGAGCTTCGTGCCCCGGGGGACCAGGGTATAGGCCCTTCCTCTTCGGAGGGGGGCCATGTGTACACCCATGTGCACTTTTTGTGTCTTCACTTTTGTGTTGTGAACTTTTTTATGCACCGGGTAAGTCTGGGTGTGTTTCACACCACCACGGGCTTCAAAAAAATAAATAAATGGGACATAAACGGGCTGATAGAAGACCAGGGGGGCACCCTGCAAATTAGTTTGGGAGCTACATGACACAAAGCTGCCCAAGATGTAGACCCACTCCTGGTCAGGGTGAGCAAACACTACCCCCAATGGAGCCAAGCCCTTGGATGACCTAGGCAATCTGTGTTTGATGTGATGTACGTAAAGACAGCACAAGCCGTAACTGCACAGAAGCCATGTTCATTGAAGGAACAGGAAACACCACACAGGAAATAAGTACAAAAGAGATGCACCATAGAGTTGCATTTAAAGAAACATAACATCCATAACAATCTGTGCCACGATCGCCCTGGATGAGGCACGTTCCTCTGTCCTTTCCGGCGAAAGAATGAACAGGCATTCTGAAGCCTGAAGGAAGCTGTAGCATGTAGATATGACTTTACAATATCTGAGGAATTCCTAAAATTGAAGGAAGGCACCGCTGGAAGTCTAATCAGGATTCCCTGTTTATTAGGCATGCGATTTAACCAACTAAGCCACAGTGCCCTCTCCCCCGCAAGTTAGAACTCTAAGGTTGGCTGAACAATTTTTTGGCTCCCATGAAGACTGATGCACCCTTGGGAATTGAGTCAAGCATAGGTAACAGCACCGCTCGTGCGGTGAAGCCTCTAATAGAGACATCCCTAGAACACTCCGCTGCAATTCCCATGAGGGATTTGAGAACAAGAGGGAGACCCCATTGGAAAACCTTCGCTTACTCCGAGGTCTGAGCCTAGCTGCTTCCTTGAAGAATTGTTGGACAGGAAAGGTGCTTAGACCGGAAAACACCTGTGAAGGCCGATAAAGCTGACACTGAAACCTTGAGGGAGCTGACCGATAGAGCCAGAACTAAACCTGACTGGAAGAAGCCTAGAATATTTAGAACTTCTAGATCACCACAGGGTCTGCCAGCCGCAGACATGTATTGGGCAAACTTTGATCAGATTCTCCCGTAAACTTTGTTTGCGTTCATACTTCTAGTTTTCAAGAGAGCGGAGGTAACTCTGGAGGATCAGACCTCCAATCTCGAGAACCAGACCATCAGACGCAACCGTGCTGGACATGGATGTAGAATTGCACTCAGTGACAGAAGGCCTGGCCTGAGGAGAAGGTACACTGGGTTCCAGAAGCTGAACTGTGCTAGCAAGGTGAACCATGGCCTAATTGTCCAATAAGGCATCCCTGTCACTAACTCCACAACCTCTGTTCGGAGTCTTCGTAGAAAACCCTAGGTTTACCAGGACTGGAAGAAATACATAGGTCCTACTGCATTTCCAATGATCCATCAGGGCATCTGCACCTGAAAACCTCCACATGTAGAGACCACTGGTTGTGGACTCTGGAAAGAAAATGAGTTTCCGAACATTTTGGACTTTGGGAACTTACACCCCTGAGTTGCAGGCTTCATTCTTCTGAACCCAAGACATAATTGGCTCCACTTCCTGTAATAGAGAACGTGCTATGAGTCTCCAGGCTGTCTTTTAACGTAGGAGACTGCCATAGAATAATCTAGGGCACTGACGCTCCCTTCGTTATATGGCGAAAGGCCTGAAATCTGCTTCCTGGCTCCCACTGCTGGAGAAACCCATTCCAGAAAGGCTCCAGCTTCCACCTGATCCTCGGATCCGTAGACACCATAGTGCCAATCATTTTAGACACTGAAAGGCACGCAGGTGGGAAGAAGACAGGGCCAGGAGTATTCAGATCCAGAACATCTGGATTAAGAGCCATGGCAATGATCCCTAAGATTATATTGAACTGAGCCCCGAAGCCCACAAGAAACTGAGTGGCTTCCAGGTGTTTCTGATCTGAGGAGCATTGAAAAGATCTGAGCTCTGGGCTCCAGCAGCTGCCCTCTGTCTTGGGACAGTAGGACAAAGACATCCACGTAACTAGGCAGACGTATGCTCCTTGTTTTGATAAGCACTATAACAACTGATAAGACCCTGAAAACATACAGGGTGATGTTGAAAGCCAGAATGGCTGGAGCTGGAGATGGTCTTGACCTAAAGTGAACCGAAGGAACTTGCAGAAGTATTCTACAATGGGCTCATGAAGGTAAGCATCTTAAGTCTATTGGAAACAAGGCAGTCATCTGGCTGGACCCCATATGCAGGGGAGTGCTGGGCCAGGGGGCAGGGTGGCAATTCCCCCCCAGGCCACCCCAACTTACAATCAAAATGGCGGGCGGCTGTTGCCCGCTGACAATATTCTCTTTTTGTGAAGGAAGTAGGGACCAGGGGCACGGCCGCCAACTAACTGCAAGCAGGGGGGGGGGGGGCACCCAGGGCTGGCCCTACCATGGATGATGTCTATTATAGAATTCCAGGAGGCAGAAATACATATGACAGTGTCCGCGCCAGGTAAGCAGGAGATCCCCGCTCTTTGTAATCCGGCGGCTCTCCTCTTTCTGCATTGCAGGCTGCATTGTATGGGCACTGGTGAGGCTGCATTGATGGGGCACTGATGAGGCTGCCGGGCACTGATGAGGCTGCATTGATGGGCACTGATCAGGCTGCATTGATGGGCACTGATGAGGCTGCATCTCCTTTGTTGCTATTAACATTAAATTATGTTACCACATTGTTTCATATTTGTCTTGCTTCATAACATCAATATCCATTATAAAACCAGGTGGGCATGGATGGTGAGCTGATTCGGTAGTTCCGTGGGCCACTTTACTGGACTTGCCCCCCAGGCCTAAGGCTGCCAGCCCTCCCCTGCCCATATGAATCAGGGACAATGTTTCCACCTTGAGCTTCTCCTTTGCTGAAAATTGTCTCAGGTGTGCAAGGTCTAAAATCGGCTTCCGCAAGCTGTTCCTCTTCATGACCATAAGAGGGGCAAGCACCTGCCCTGAAACCTCTCGCATTCAGAGACTGGCACAGCTGCACTTTGTGACACTTACGTAAAGCGTGAGTATATACTTTCTTTACCTCAGCGTGAGGCAAAATCCATGGAAATGACTCAGAAAAGATGGAGGACTTCTGATGAACCATGCATGTCCCAAAAAGACCACTTTGACGTACCAATAGTCTGAGGCCCAACTCAGTAGCTTCTTGGATCCCCGAGTTCAAGCTTTTAGCATACTTCTGAGGAGATATCTGGTCTCCTCGCCAGCTCTTCCTAAAATCCCGACCTGGACTATAAAAACACACGACCCTCGCACGCTCTGAACTTTGTTCTTTAGACTGTCCCCTTCTGGCCTAGCCAGTGCTGGTCCTGAGGTAGGACCTCAACTTGCCAACTGTGGCCCGGGTTACGGTGCTATCCAGCTAGCCAAAAGATGAAGCTCCCTAAAAAGGAATGCTACACTACACCTATTAGAGGCGGGATCAGCAAGCCCAGGCCCCAACCATAGCACTCACTTTGCCATAACTGACGAGAGCATAACCCGCGCCACTATGCGGCTGATGTCATTTGGAGCCTTATCATGGAAACTGACACCAGCTCCGGCTTCTGAACTACAGAGTTTCTGAAAATGCTCCTGAATACTGCGTCCACATTCTCCATCCACATTTCCATCCTTTTCGATATGGCCGCAAGAGCTCAGGCCAACTTTCAGGCTATTCACTGCATCTTCCAAGGAAGAGCGACATGCTTGCTCGCCTCATCAAGGCCTCAGCAATTTAGAGAGGCAGCCTTTAAATGCTTCACATTCTTGTCTCTGAATGGATAGAGCTTGGCCATTTTTCTCAGAAGGGAGGGATGTCTCGTGACCTTGCTCCACTTATCCAAAATTATGTCCCCTAGTTCTGTTAAGAATGGGAATTTAGAACACTCTCTATGGCTATGTTTCCACTATTGCGTCCCACAAGTCGCACGATTCAGAGTGCGACCTCGATCCGACTCCGAGTGCAGTCCCGATCCAACCTTATGGTCTCCGGATCAAAAATCCTAGACATCCAGAGGTATTACAGAGTCATAGCTCTCCAACGTATCCTAATCTGGCGTTTTCATACTCAAGCTAAATTATGGTTGACCCGGGGACACAGGGGGTTGTCAGATACAACATCTCCGCTGACGTCCCACGCTCTTCGAGTGTGGGATCGCATTAAAAACCTATATGGGCCCCCCATGTCCCCACTGGCCCCTCTTGGGGGCTTTCTGTGGTTTCACACTGGAGAACAAATCTCTTTTTTTGCGCCGTGAACAGACAATGCAATGGTTGTGGTAACTTTCTTGAGAAAGGCCTTCAAGGTCTTAAAGAACCAACGAGGGAGCTTTCCTATGGACTTCTGGCGCTATACCCAGTTGCACCACTTTGTAGCGCAACACAGCCACATGATTAGAGACACATCATCACTTACACCTTTTGAACGCTTGTTTATAGATGAGAAACCTGTGCCTCACATGATATCTGAATTGTACCAACTGTTAGGTACTGTCACTGTCCAAGCCTCTATATGTCCGGGCATGGGAAAGGGACTTGGGAATTGAGTTCTCGGAAACCCAGCTGGTACATCTATATCAACTCACCTATTCCAGTTCCATGGACTCAAGAATGCAAAAAACAAATTATAAAATTTTATCACGCTGGTATAGGGTACCCGCTGACCTAGCCTGCATTTATCCCTCCACATTAGACCTATGCTGGCGGGGATGTGGCCAAAAAGGCACGCTTTTCCACCTGTGGTGGGAGTGCCCAGTGATTGAGCCTTACTGGAGGGGTATAAAAACCCAGATCCAGGATATTCTTGGCGTGGACATTCCCCTGTCTCCACTGCACTTCCTCTTACATATCCCTCCTCTGCCGATTAGTCAATACAAGAAGAGTGTATTACCACACCTTCTGAACGCGGCAAAACGACTACTCCCGATATACTGGAAATGCATGCAAATACAGAGTACAGAGGAGTGGATACGTGAGGTGGACAGGATCAGAGATGCAGAGGACTGGATAACCACATGCAAGGGCAAGACAGAACGTTTTACCAGCATATGGGCGGTATGGTTGGATAGGGTACCAGACTTGG
This sequence comes from Glandirana rugosa, assembly GCA_018402905.1. Lineage (NCBI taxonomy): Eukaryota > Metazoa > Chordata > Amphibia > Anura > Ranidae > Glandirana > Glandirana rugosa. The sequence goes on from BLSH010310128.1 coordinate 1,630,736, forward strand.
GTGCGGTTTCCTCCAGTCTAGATTTAGCCCTTCTGGAGCTAGCTATATTTAAAAAGTTGCATCAAAGTAGTGCAGGAACCCCCTCAAAGTCGCTGCGACTCTGTGTTGCATAGATTGGAACGGGTGCCATTGAAATCAATGGGCGGTGACCTGCCATGCGACCCCATGTGTCCAAAGTTGCATGAGAAGTCGCACTAAAGGTGCTCACAGAACTAGGATAGTTCTAGGATAGGGTACCAGACTTGGGTGCGGTTTCCTCCAGTCTAGATTTAGCCCTTCTGGAGCTAGCTATATTTAAAAAGTTGCATCAAAGTAGCGCAGGAACCCCCTCAAAGTCGCTGCGACTCTGTGTTGCATAGATTGGAACGGGTGCCATTGAAATCAATGGGCGGTGACCTGCCATGCGACCCCGTGTGTCCAAAGTCGCATGAGAAGTCGCACTAGTGGAAACAGAGCCAAAAGGTGCTCACAGAACTTCCTCTTGCTTTGCAGAAGACTTTACTTTGGTTGGGAGAGTTCCAGTACTTCCTGGTCATCCTAGTGGGAGAACATGCCACAATGGCTGTTGGACTTCATGTGTGGCTTGTATCCCACTCTTTAAGGGATTCTTGCACCACGTGCCTCACTGGGGTTTCCATTTGCTGGAAAACACCACCGTCTGGGCTTAGCATAGCTCACACAGATACTTGTCCTCTGGGACCGGAGTCTAGGGTTGCCACCTCATCCCTTTAAACCCGAACACGTATGAATTACACAGAATGTTCTGAGGCTAATTTAATGCAGATGAGGCACCAAGTGACTTTAATTACCACCTTAATCAGCCACAGAGCAACTTGTGTAATTAATATGTGTTCGGGTTTAAAGGGATGAGGTGGCAACCCTATCAGAGTCCCACATCCCCAGCAGGCTCCCTCCTTGGAACGACTATGGACCATGGCCTGTGACAAATACAACTGGAAAAAAAATGTTGTGACCTAGTGAGGTCTTTATCATCTCATGCCATGTATTGTCAGCCTGACCTAGAAGGACTCACAAAAGTAAAATAGAATAGAAAGGAAATGATTAAAGAACCCAAAAAAGCGCACCCAGGTCAGCAAGGAAAGGGTTCAACCCACCCTCTCACACCTGCTTATCGGAGTATCTTCCATTTAGCTCGCTCCATACCCTGCTAATAGCCAGGGCTTATCTGAGTATTGGAATCTGTCTTCCCAGTGCTCGCGGCTGGCCGCGGAGAGAAAAAAAACTTCAGGTAGTCGAATAACCAAACCGGTCCTTAGGAGGAGACAATGGACAATGCAGTGTTACTATAGTAACATTGTACTACTCTGGGGAAGTGATCAGGATTTTTAATTTCACTGTTATTAGCAACTATTTTTACTGAATGAAATCAATTCATTCAGTGTTTACTATTGTGGTTAGCTCTGATTGGCAACAGCTATCATATGGTAAAGATGCGCTGTACCATGTGATCACTGTGACCAATCACAGAGATCAACACAGTTGTACACAATGGATGGCACAATGGTGGACACAGTGGGTGACAGATTGCGCCACAGCGTGGCCCATGCACATTCCAGGAGAACGTCATTATACCATGATAGATCCCAACATTTGAGCCCAGTGCCTCGGTGCAATCACTGTATCATTTTGTGTTTGTAAAACCCATGTCCTGTTTGTAGCACCCTCAGTGTACAGAGAAGGTGAATTTAGTTTGGCTCCTCTTTAAGCAGAGGAGCCGGGATTAATATGTTATGCTTTAGCTGTGCGGAGCTCTAAGGGCTGGGCCTCTGTTACCTCCCCCTGGCTTCTAGAACTTGCTGGATAGTTCTGGAACTTAGAGAGCGGAGGCACAGAGGCCAAAGCCTGAATATTTATGGAGTTTCCACCAATCCCTGGGGAGGTAAAACCCAGGAGGTGGGGAAATAGGCTATAAATGTTCAGGAGCCTCCCAGTGAGGGAGCAGAGTCCAGTTGCCTGGGAGGCTCCTGTCCCAGGGGGCTTTGCCCCTGGGCAGAAGGAAGAATATGAGAAGTACAGGAGAAGAGAGAGGGCACAGTTGGGAGTCTCATACTTTTTTATCAGCTTCGGCTAGGCTTAGCTAAAGCCATCCTGACAGACAAGGTCTGGCCTGTGGAGCAGCAAGCCTGTACAGCAGCCTCTTGAACTTCAGATTTCTCCAAAAGAGGGACTGAGTGAGTAACTTCTGTTTTCACCACACCCCAGGTCTGGATAGAAGGGGCAGAAGGATGCAACATTTTGCTGGGCTATAACCAAGGGACAGCTTAGAGCTAATACAAAGCCATCTCACACCTCTAGCTTGGGTCTGTAGCAGCCAGGGGCATTAGCATTTCTCCAAGGTGCAACACCTGCATTCTTCAGTTGGAACTTTCTTGTCACTGGTGTTGCTGTAATCCAACGGGAAGACAGCATTGTTGATTTTGATACCTAGCAGCCAGAGAGATTAGCAGGCCGTCAAGATTTCATTCAAGTCCTACAGTTCTGGGCATCCCATGCCTCCCCTTTGCCCATCCAAGTTTATCCCCTAAATAAACAAAATAAAATCCTTGCCCCCTCACTGATACCCATTGTGATTGCGGGAGGCTGTCAGCAAGTCCTGGCCAATGATTCATGGCCGGAACCTGCTGTGTCCAATCACAGCCCAGAGCTTTGTGCTGTACAGAGGGAGTGATTTCTATGCTTCTTATCCCTGCAAAGCAGGGATAAGGGACAGAGAGATCTATTAGTAAAATCAGCACACATTGCACATAGTTAGGCACATATTTAACCACTTGATCGCCCTAGATGTTAACCCCTTCCAACCAATGTCATTAATATAGTGACAGTGCATATTATGAGCACTGATCAGTGGTGGCCCATGCATTAGGGGAGCAGGGCCCCGCTCCCCAATCCATGCACCCGGCCCCTAATCTACACGCAGGGCGCCGAACGTATGGCTTTCAATGGGGGTTTTTTTTTAAGCACATGATTACAGCCTGGGGCTCTAATTGCCTTCAGAGCACTGCGCCCTGAGCCCACCGAGTTGTATGACAATATTAATTAATATTTGCTATTTTCTTCCTGATTCTCCTGCCGGCCAATCAGGAAGCGGGTTTTAAGACCCGATTAGCCGAGAGGAAAAGTGACTGTATTGGCTGCCGAGGAGGAAGCCGCCAAGAAGGAGGAGACACAAGGTGAAGCCGCCGAGGAGGAGGAGATGCAGGAAGGAGCCAAAGCTGCCCGTGACCTAGATGGGGTAAGTGCGGGGCTGGTGGGCGGATGAGCCAGCGATGGGGGGGAGCTTGACTGATCGACCAACCGACTGAGGAGGGGGTGGCGGGTGTTTTGTTTGATGCCCCCCCCCCCAAAAAAATGGAGCACTAGCCACCACTGGTACTGATCACTGTATTAGTGTCACTGGAGATGTCAGCGGCAGTTAGTCATTCCCCACCCAACGTCAGTTAGTGTCAGATTGTCCGCCGCACAGTCCCATTATAAGTCGCTGATCACCGCCATTGCTAGTATCAAAAAGTAAATAAATAAAAATTCCAGTATACATGCCACAGTTTGTAGACACTTTTTTCACTTTCACGCAAACCAATCGATATACGCTAATTGGGATTTTTTTTTTACCAAAGACATGCAAGATAACATGTAGCAGAATGCATTTTGGTCAAAATTTATGAAGAAATCAGTTTTTTTGTTTTTGTTTTTTATTGTATTTGTTTTAAAGCAGAAAGTAAAAAATATTGGTGTTTTCAAAAATGTTGGTCTTTTTTCATTTATATCCCAAAAAATAAAACCCCAGTGGTGATCAAATACCACCGAAAAAAGCTCTATTTTTGTGAAAACTATATAAATTTAATTTGGGTAAAGTGTTGTATGACCGCGCAATTACAAGTTTTAAGGAGCGCAGTGCTAAATAGCAAAAAAATGGCCTGGTCATGAAGGGGGTAAATGAAGGGGGAGCTGAAGTGGTTAAAAAAGGGAACCCACATCTCTTTGGTGCCACTTGTGAGGGAGAGAGAAAAGCATAGGGAACAGTGGCGGCTGGTGAAATTTTAGGATGGAGGGGGCCAGACCCCGCCCTTCCTTTTTGACCCCTCCCATATCTCATAAGCCCCACCCCTTATAGGTTCCACCCCTTGTGTCAGGAGTATACAGCCCAGCATCACCAGATAGGGTATACAGCATCACCAGTTAGGAGTATACAGAGTCACCATATAGCAGTATACAGAGTCACCATATAGCAGTATACAGAGTCCCCATATAGCAGTATACAGAGCCCCAGGTAGCAGTATACAGAGTCACCAGATAGCAGTATACAGAATCAACATATATCAGTATACAGGGTCCCAGATAGCAGTATACAGGGGTCCCAGATAGCAGTATACAGGGGTCCCAGATAGAAGTATACAGGGGTCCCAGATAGAAGTATACAGGGGTCCCAGATAGCAGTATACAGGGGTCCCAGATAGCAGTATACAGGGGTCCCAGATAGAAGTATACAGGGGTCCCAGGTAGCAGTATACAGGGTGCCAGGTAGCAGTATACAGAGCCCCAGGTAGCAGTATATAGGGTGCCAGGTAGCAGTATACATGGTGCCAGGAAGCAGTATACAGGGGTCCCAGATAGGGTATACAGAACCCCAGGTAGCAGTATACAGGGTGCCAGGTAGCAGTGTACAGGGTGCCAGGTAGCAGTATACAGATCCCCAGGTAGCAGTATACAGGGTGCCAGGTAGCAGTGTACAGGGTGTCAGGTAGCAGTATACAGAGCCCCAGGTAGCAGTATACAGGGTGCCAGGTAGCAGTGTACAGGGTGCCAGGTAGCAGTGTACAGGGTGCCAGGTAGCAGTATACAGAGCCCCAGGTAGCAGTATACAGGGTGCCAGGTAGGGTATACAGGGGTCCCAGATAGCAGTATACATGGTGCCAGGTAGGGTATACAGGGTGCCAGGTAGGGTATACAGGGGTCCCAGATAGCAGTATACATGGTGCCAGGTAGGGTATACAGTGGTCCCAGATAGCAGTATACATGGTGCCAGGTAGTAGTATACAGGGTGCCAGGTAGGGTATACAGGGCCCCAGGTAGGCTATACAGGGCCCCAGGTAGGGTATACAGGGCGCCAGATAGCAGTATACAGAGCCCCAGGTAGGGCATACAGTCACCAGCCTCAACAGCCCCCCCCCCCAAGGTCGGGACAAGTCCCGCACTTACCCCATCTAATAGGCAGGCTCAGGCTGGCAGTGTTGCAGAGATCGGCATACGGAAAGCGGGCTGAGAGATGCAGAGGCAGCGCTAGCGGAGAGCATGCTGGCAGTCTGCACGGAAGTCCTGGGGAGTGCTGTGCCTGCGTGTGTAATCACACAGGCAGCACGTCCACCGTAGTCCTGCCCCCGCCAACAGCATCCGATGACAGAGAGTCATTGGCTCTGATGGCTCAGGGGGCAGCCAATCAGCCTATGTGTGTGCGCTTGTTCAGCGCACACACATAGACTTTAATGGCTGACCAATCGGCTCACTATTTGCTGTCATCTGACAGCAAGGAGCCGAGGAAAAAAAAAAAAGAAAGGTCAATGTACCGGCGCCTCCTGCAGGGGGGCCAGGCTGACTTTTTTTTTTCTCCTTCTCAGCGGCCGGGAGGCGGCGCCTAAGCGCCCCATATGCACCAGCCGCCGCTGGTAGGGAAAGGTTCTTGAGGAGTAGGGACGATGTCAGGGCAGGCTCCCGAGTTATTGCCAATCCTCGGGTGTTTGGAACAGAGACGTGGAGCTCATATGATTTCATCCTTCATCCCAGATTCTTATTCTTAAGGCCCCTTTCACACTGCCGCGACTTGAAAGTCGCCCGATATTGCTGGCGCGATTTTGATGCGATTTCAGGGAATGTCCGTGCAAACCTCAACTCGGATCAAAGTTGGACCAAAGTGGTGCAGGGACTACTTTGAAGTCGTCACGACTTGAAGTCGTACAGATATGAATGGTTGTCATTAGGCAATTCCTTTCTTTCCGAATTCGTTTTTTAACAAATTTTTCTAAATTCGGGAGTTCCGACAAATCTGAATTTTCAAATTTTTCCAAATTTCTGTTTTTTCGAATTCGAAAATTTGGTAATCCAAAAATCGGAAAATCCGAAATGCGGTAATTCGGAAATTCGGGAATCAGAAAAGCCGAAATTCAGAAATCTGAGAATTCGAAAATTTGAAAATCAGAGAAAATAACTAACTAATAATAACTTAACTACTTAAATAACTATTACATTATAGGAATTGGAATTTCCTTGAAAATTTGGCTGTTAGTGATAAATTTCGGATTTAAGTTCACTAACAACCAAATTTGAAAGGAAATTCCAATACCTATAATTTAATAGTTATTTATTAGTTAGTTATTATTTCAAATTTTCTTTCTTATTTTCGAATTTCCAACTTTCAAAATTTCGAATCTCTGAATTTCGGAATTTTCGGATTTTTTACTTCCGAATCTCCGACCTTTCAAATATCGGCATTTTCGAATTCCGTATTACCGAATTTGAAAATTTGCGATTTTCGAATTTCTGAAAAAATAAAAAAAGAATGGAACGAAAACAAACAAATTTTTTGGCCGTGCACAAGTCTAGTTGTCATTGGAAACCATGGGGAACGACTTGCCATGCAAGTTTGCAGTCTAAAGTCGCAGGACAAGTCGCACAAGTGTGAAAGGGGATTAAGCAAATCTTCACTGCATCTGAGCACCACAAACCAAAAAACCAACAAGAATGAGTCCTTTCTTGGCATTATTGTAAAATAATATACTGATGCAATTTGCCAAGAAATGACAAATGCCCTGTGTGTTTGTTGATTTTCAATTTGTTTTAAAGGGGTCCAGTAGAACCCCAGCTCATTAGTACCCCCACTCAGCAAATCCCCAGCTCATTGGTACCCTCATTCAGCAGATCCCCAGCTTATTAGTACCCTTGTTTAGCAGATCCCCTGCTCAGTAGTAACCCCCAGCTCTGCTGATCCCTCGCTCAGTAGTAACCCCAAGCTCTGCTGATCCCCAGCTTAGTAGTAACCCCCAGCTGTGCTGATCTCCTGCTCAGTATTAACCCCCAGCTCTGCTGAACCCCCACTCAGTACTAACCCCCAGCTCTGCTGATCCCTTACTCAGTGGTAACCCCCTGCTCTGCTGATCTCCCACTGAGTAGTAACCCCAAGCTCCGCTGATCTCCCGCTCAGTATTAACCCCGAGCTCTGCTGATCCCCCACTCAGTAGTAACCCCCAGCTCTGCTGATTCTCCACTCAGTAGTAGCCCCCAGCTCTGCTGATCCCCCACTCAGTAGTAACCCCCGGCTCTGCTGATCCCCAGCTCAGTAGTACCCCCGGCTCTGCTGATCCCCTGCTCAGTAGTAACCCCCAGCTCTGCTGATCCCACACTTAGTAGTAACCCCCAGTTCTGCTGATCCTCTAGTTTGCTGATCTTCTTCTCTCTCTGGTCCTAGCTCACCTCCTCCTATATTGCTCCCAAACTGCGCACCAAGTGTCATATTTCTTGTTTCTTTTGCCCCACTGTCCCGCGCTCCCCGGTGCTCGGGAACACATCCATCAGTGGCTGGAAGAGAAAGATCGCTGTGAGACCGAGGCAAATCCACGCTTCCATCTCACCTGCAAACAATGAACCAGAAGTGATGCCACTTCCGGTTTTAGATGCACCCTTTCCTGGCCAGTACAACCAGGGGACACATCTAACCAAGCCGATCTGTGATTGTTTAGATGGTGTGAAGGGCAGGGGAGACACTGGGGTCTATTAGACCCCCAATGTCTCCATAAAGAGTACAGTGTCAGCTGTCTGGTTTATTAATCCCTTGTGATAGCAATCAAGTAAAAATAAATATAGAAATAAAAGAAAAAAAATTATAATAAAATATATTAAAATAAAAAAATAATTGCTGAAAACCCCCGTATCCCTGCGCACCTGCACAAACACGAGCCCAGGGTGTGCACGTGCATGTAAACCGCAGTCGCACCTCGCCAGAGTGAGAGCAATAATTCTAGCACAAGAGCTACTAGCCACACCTACACTAATGAACTGTAAAGGCTTTTAAAGCATTACCTATGGGGATTTTTGGGTACCATCATTTTTGGTGATGTCGCGGACGTACGCAATTTTTAGACATGGAATGTTTGGTATCTATTTACTCGATGCAACCTCATCTTTTATATTTGAACCAAAAACAGGTATTCTATGGTGGGGTTTTGCACAAAAATTAATTTATTATATTTTTTTTCTGAAAATTTGCGTTTAATAAACAGTTGCGCAAATATCGTGTGAAACAAAAATTTGCAACTATCACCTTTTTGTTCTACAGGGCCTCTGCTTTCAGAAATTGTATAAAGTTTTGGGGGTTTAATTAATTTTATTGCCAAAAATTAAGATTTTTACACGTATGCGGAAAATAAAAACTTGTTAATCGCTACGGGTTTCGTCCAAAAAAATGCGGAAGACCAAGACCATGCATTCTCAGAAACGGCAGAATACATTACAATACAATACATTACATCACTTCCGAAGTTGTATTCTGTCATACAAAAATGATCGTAATTTTTGTAACCTCTTCATTTTCGATATGAGTCTAGCATGCAAAAAAAAAACAAAAATCGGATGATCATTCGTCCTATATTCTCATTGTGTGTACCAGGTTTCAGCCACCATGCTGCTATAATACTTGACTTTCTTTATTCAAATTGATACCCCTACAGCTGGTTACACCTACAGCTGGTTACACCTACAGAGGGTTTACCACCGGATATCCCTAAATCAATAGGAACTTTATAATGTTCTTCTTTTCTGCAGTGGCAATCTGTGAGTGGCATGGCTGAAATTTAATAATCTCTAAAAACAAATTGGAGCAAAACAGTTTTTTTATGACAAAATAAAAATGTAATTTATTAAATAGAAAACAAAAGATTTACCTCTTTGAGGAAAATGTGATCTTAGGGCAATCTTGGACAATAATGGTTTGTTTCATATTTTGTGTGTAATACATTATTGGGGAATTTTTAAGAGGGAAGCAATTAAAACAATCTTTAGATTGCATTCGATTAGATTACATTTACATAAATACATCTCTCCAGCTCAAAGGATATCCAGAGCAGCATTATAAAACTGTACCTTGAGATAAAAAAAAATTAAGCTCTATCAGTGGTTCTCATCATGTATCTTTCGCTTGGGGAATTGCTTAGACAAAGCTGGAAATAAGACCTACTGGTCTAACTGTTTTTGGAGACGAGGGTCATAGTAGTGTTGACGGTCTTGTCTTAGGAGGACCCTCAGGCGGTGCCAAAAGTAGCCATGTGCTTTGGGGTTCCTTGGCCAGATCATGAATGTTTTTGAACAAATCCTTTTCCTGGTCAGTAAATATGGAGACATTCTCATCCTATGATCAAGAATCACCAGGACCACCACATCCTTCTTCTCATCCAGTAGTCTTTGATGGGACATTAGGAAGGCATGGCAGAGGACACCAGTACTAAATTCTTCACAATCAAGAATAAAGATCGTTCTTTTGCTTTTATATATGGAATCATAAAGGTTCTCAATGCTCGATTTTCCAGCTAGCCAATCTCTGTCTTCCAGGCATAAGTTAAAATTTTCCATTTCATGACCTTCCAAGTGCACCAGAAGCTCATGGTAGACCCAGTCAGTTATGGCATCATTCTCTGTATTAAACACTACGAAGGCATCATACTCCTCCATTGACTGCCCTGGTAGCCTTGAATAACGTCTGATGGAGGTCAAAAGCACCTGACTCAAGTACCACAAGTCCCATGAAAAAAGCTTCAAGGTTAGGGTAACCACCAACCAAGCAATCACCAGAAAAGTTGAACATAAAAAGAGTTTTCGACCATACAAGTCTTGACATGACTGTGGGTTCATAGAGAGTAGCAGCTTACCTCTCATGCTATCCGGTGAATCGCATCTCATTTTAGTGGCAAGGCCAGGAACTATGATATTTGTCTCCATCAGGAAATGGGTGAACCAACTGGTGTGACAAGTACAGTCAAATGGGTTTTTCTGCAAGTGTAAGTATTGTAAAGTGTGGAGGAGCTTCTTTGGGAAACTGTTCACGTCTATGGTTTGGATCCTGTTTCCACCTAGGTACAGGGACTTGAGCTCCTGATATGATTGAAAAGAGTCTTTGTTTACAGATGTAATTTTGTTAGATTTCAGATTTAAGTAGGTAAGCTTGCTTATGATGGTGGTCATGTTGCTATGAAGAGATTTCAGGGAGTTATGACTGAGATCCAAGTGGGTAAGATTGACTAGACGGGTGATCTTCTCCCAGTGGAAGGAATGCAGATTATTGTGAGAGATGATGAGAGTTTCAAGCGACAAAGGAAAATATTCCAAAACTTCTACTGGGATGACCACTAGCTCATTGTAGCTGATGTCTAGTAACTTCAGACGGGTAAAGTTAGTAAACAAAGTAATGTACGTCTGTTTACCATATTGCCACACGTTCATCAACTCGTTATGCCTGAAAAAAAGTCTCTCCAGTGAGGGGTTCTTAAGTTCTTTTGTTATACGCAATCCAATCATGTTGTGGTTCAGGTTCAGTTCAATCAGATTGGTGAGATTCTCAAGAAAATTTAGCCTGTGGTTTACACCTTTTAGCATGAACTGATACTCATTATGGGCCAAATTTAATATCCTAAGGTTTGGTAGTTCACTAAAAGCCAAGTAATAGTACAAGTCAAATCTGTTGTGCGAGAGATCCAAATGTTGTAGCGACTTCAGATGCCCAAACTGACTACCATTTAGACGTTGGTTGATGTAGTTGTAGCTGATGTTCAGGCATTCGATGTCCTCCATTCCCACAAAGTCATCTGAGTGAAGAGCCATCAGATTATTAAATGATAAGTCAACTGACCGATTATAATGCCAGCAGCTTGGACTTTCTTTTGTAGTATCCTCATGTTGTTTGTTTATGTCATGTTGAAGGTCTACCTGGCCAGCAACGTAATCTTCATGTTGACTAGAAAAGGAGGGTGAGAATTCATTCATTTGTTGAAAAGAGAGGAGATTTCCTGACAAATCAACTCTGTGAATGTTCTTGTTTAACAAAAGCTTGCTCAGGTTGGTCTGTAGGATAAAGTTTGTTCGGAGGTAAATCTCCTTCAGGTTTGGCAGTGTGAGCAGAGATTGAATGCTGTTGGAATCTAGAATGTTGAAGAAGTACCCAACCAGGGAGATCATCTTGAGAGACTTCATGGAAGCGGCACTGGGGTTTATAACCAATTTCACATACATTCGATCTAGTTGAAAATTAAAATCTAAGTTCAAGGTTTGCACCTTTGTTAACTTTGAAAAAAATGTCTCCTTTGCTAAATGTAGAAAGTTATCAGATAGATCCAAATGGGTCAAGCTGCTCAACTTGTCAAACAGAGAACTGTTCACGGTGGGAAGTGAGTTTCCTCTGAGGTTGAGGTCGCAGAGTTTGGGGAGACAGTCAAAAGCTCCAGGCCCAAGCTGCAAGGCACTGTTGTTTTGGCAGGGAAAGCAAGGCCGGGCAACATGGTCACACCTCTGGCAATTCCACTGAACGTCCAGTTTCTGGAGCTTGGTGAGGTGGCACAGGTCCTCTTTGTCAATCTTCCAGATCTTATTTTCTGCTAGATATAATTCTGTGAGAGATGGAGGAAGGTTCCTGGGGATGGAACTTATGTTATTAAAGGACAGCACCAATATTTCCAGGGAGGTGATATCTCTGAGGGCACGTTCTGAGATATTGAACTCTCTAAGGCTCAATAGGAACTTAACTTTATAATGTTCTTCTTTTCTGCAGTGGCAATCTGTGAGTGGCATGGCTGAAATGTAATAATCCCTAAAACAAATTGGAGCAAAACTGTTTTTTTATGACAAAATAAAAATGTAATTTATTAAATAGAAAACAAAAGATTTACCTCTTTGAGGAAAATGTGATCTTAGGGCAATCTTGGACAATAATGGTTTGTTTCATATTTTGTGTGTAATACATTATTGGGGAATTTTTAAGAGGGAAGCAATTAAAACAATCTTTAGATTACATTCGATTAGATTACATTTACATAAATACATCTCTCCAGCTCAAAGGATATCTAGGGCAGCATTATAAAACTGTACCTTGAGATAAAAAAAAATTAAGCTCTATCAGTGGTTCTCATCATGTATCTTTGGCTTGGGGAATTGCTTAGACAAAGCTGGAAATAAGACCTACTGGTCTAACTGTTTTTGGAGACGAGGGTCATAGTAGTGTTGACGGTCTTGTCTTAGGAGGACCCTCAGGCGGTGCCAAAAGTAGCCATGTGCTTTGGGGTTCCTTGGCCAGATCATGAATGTTTTTGAACAAATCCTTTTCCTGGTCAGTAAATATGGAGACATTCTCATCCTATGATCAAGAATCACCAGGACCACCACATCCTTCTTCTCATCCAGTAGTCTTTGATGGGACATTAGGAAGGCATGGCAGAGGACACCAGTACTAAATTCTTCACAATCAAGAATAAAGATCGTTCTCTTGCTTTTATATATGGAATCATAAAGGTTCTCAATGCTCGATTTTCCAGCTAGCCAATCTCTATCTTCCAGGCATAAGTTAAAATTTTCCATTTCATGACCTTCCAAGTGCACCAGAAGCTCATGGTAGACCCAGTCAGTTATGGCATCATTCTCTGTATTAAACACTACGAAGGCATCATACTCCTCCATTGACTGCCCTGGTAGCCTTGAATAACGTCTGATGGAGGTCAAAAGCACCTGACTCAAGTACCACAAGTCCCATGAAAAAAGCTTCAAGGTTAGGGTAACCACCAACCAAGCAATCACCAGAAAAGTTGAACATAAAAAGAGTTTTCGACCATACAAGTCTTGACATGACTGTGGGTTCATAGAGAGTAGCAGCTTACCTCTCATGCTATCCGGTGAATCGCATCTCATTTTAGTGGCAAGGCCAGGAACTATGATATTTGTCTCCATCAGGAAATGGGTGAACCAACTGGTGTGACAAGTACAGTCAAATGGGTTTTTCTGCAAGTGTAAGTATTGTAAAGTGTGGAGGAGCTTCTTTGGGAAACTGTTCACGTCTATGGTTTGGATCCTGTTTCCACCTAGGTACAGGGACTTGAGCTCCTGATATGATTGAAAAGAGTCTTTGTTTACAGATGTAATTTTGTTAGATTTCAGATTTAAGTAGGTAAGCTTGCTTATGATGGTGGTCATGTTGCTATGAAGAGATTTCAGGGAGTTATGACTGAGATCCAAGTGGGTAAGATTGACTAGATGGGTGATCTTCTCCCAGTGGAAGGAATGCAGATTATTGTGAGAGATGATGAGAGTTTCAAGCGACAAAGGAAAATATTCCAAAACTTCTACTGGGATGACCACTAGCTCATTGTAGCTGATGTCTAGTAACTTCAGACGGGTAAAGTTAGTAAACAAAGTAATGTACGTCTGTTTACCATATTGCCACACGTTCATCAACTCGTTATGCCTGAAAAAAAGTCTCTCCAGTGAGGGGTTCTTAAGTTCTTTTGTTATACGCAATCCAATCATGTTGTGGTTCAGGTTCAGTTCAATCAGATTGGTGAGATTCTCAAGAAAATTTAGCCTGTGGTTTACACCTCTTAGCATGAACTGATACTCATTATGGGCCAAATTTAATATCCTAAGGTTTGGTAGTTCACTAAAAGCCAAGTAATAGTACAAGTCAAATCTGTTGTGCGAGAGATCCAAATGTTGTAGCGACTTCAGATGCCCAAACTGATTACCATTTAGACGTTGGTTGATGTAGTTGTAGCTGATGTTCAGGCATTCGATGTCCTCCATTCCCACAAAGTTATCTGAGTGAAGAGCCATCAGATTATTAAATGATAAGTCAACTGACCGATTATAATGCCAGCAGCTTGGACTTTCTTTTGTAGTATCCTCATGTTGTTTGTTTGTGTCATGTTGAAGGTCCACCTGGCCAGCAACGTAATCTTCATGTTGACTAGAAAAGGAGGGTGAGAATTCATTCATTTGTTGAAAAGAGAGGAGATTTCCCGACAAATCAACTCTGTGAATGTTCTTGTTTAACAAAAGCTTGCTCAGGTTGGTCTGTAGGATAAAGTTTGTTCGGAGGTAAATCTCCTTCAGGTTTGGCAGTGTGAGCAGAGATTGAATGCTGTTGGAATCTAGAATCTTGAAGAAGTACCCAACCAGGGAGATCATCTTGAGAGACTTCATGGAAGCGGCACTGGGGTTTATAACCAATTTCTCATACATTCGATCTGGTTGAAAATTAAAATCTAAATACAAGGTTTGCACCTTTGTTAACTTTGAAAAAAATGTCTCCTTTGCTAAATGTAGAAAGTTATCAGATAGATCCAAATGGGTCAAGCTGCTCAACTTGTCAAACAGAGAACTGTTCACGGTGGGAAGTGAGTTTCCTCTGAGGTTGAGGTCGCAGAGTTTGGGGAGGCAGTCAAAAGCTCCAGGCCCAAGCTGCAAGGCACTGTTGTTTTGGCAGGGAAAGCAAGGCCGGGCAACATGGTCACACCTCTGGCAATTCCACTGAACGTCCAGTTTCTGGAGCTTGGTGAGGTGGCACAGGTCCTCTTTGTCAATCTTCCAGATCTTATTTTCTGCTAGATATAATTCTGTGAGAGATGGAGGAAGGTTCCTGGGGATGGAATTTATGTTATTAAAGGACAGCACCAATATTTCCAGGGAGGTGATATCTCTGAGGGCACGTTCTGAGATATTGAACTCTCTGGCACACGTGTTCCCGTAATAACAGTTCCATCCAATGTTTAAGGAGGTCAGTTTGGTTAATCCAGCAAAATCTCCCTCAGACAGTGTGTAAATGTTGTTGAGTTTAAGATTTAAGTGTTTAATGTTTTCTGGTAAAGGAGGAATTGTGGTCAGGCTGTTCCCACTCAGGTCCAGATCTTTTAGATGCTTCAGATCAATCAATGCATAAGGATTAATGGTCACCCAACACTTCCCTTTGTCCGGTCTCAGGTTTGTTGGCTGGCAGTTGCTACTCATATTAAGCTTCTCCAGATTTGGCACACCGGCAAACGTTCTTTTGGTCAGATGTCCCAGTTTATTGAATGACAGGTCGTATTCAATCACTTGGTCTGATGTGATCAGAGGGACATACTTGAGCTTACGTCCACTACATCTCACAAGTGTGCCGTTTTGTTCATCATCGCATGGAAGGAACTTCGGGAAGATGCCAAGTGAGGCAGACACCCCAAATATCAACAGTAGAGTACATTTTGGAAGATGCCCTTTGTCCTTTTAAAGGGAAATGGAAAGAGAGATAACATTAGTCAGATTTTATTTGTAAATATTGAGAATCTTAACACTTTTATTAGTAGCATAAATAATGACATTTGCATACATGTTACGGAAAGGAGAAGACTTCAGAGGCATGAATGACCGGCCTTGTTACATAGTTGGTAAAGTTGAATGAAGACACCCGTCCATCTCCATCCAGTTCAGTGTTTGAGTTTATAACTACAATTTTCAATATCCCTATACATTTTGTTTGCCAAGAAACACATCTAATAGTTTTTGAAATTTATCTAAACTCCCTGCTAACACCACTGAGTGTGAAAGGGATTGCCACATTGTTACTGCTCTAACTGTAAAGAATCCCTTATGCAGTTTAACATTGAACCACTTCATGTCCAACTTCATTGTGTGGCTGCGTCTCCTTTTTAGAGACCTAAGATTCGTTTTAGTTTTCTCCCAATTATACAAATCCCATTTAAGCACTTTGCTTACTGGGCACTTCAACCACCCTCCTGCACAGACCAATTTACAGCTTTCAGCGCTGCTGCGCTTTGAATGACAACTGCGCGGTTGTGCAACACTGTACCCATATGACATTTTTATCATTTTTTCCCCACAAATAGAGGTTTCTTTTGGTGGTATTTAATCACTGCTGGGTTTATTATTTTTTGCTAAAAAAAATAAAAAAGACTGAAAATTTTGAAAAAAAACCAAAACAGTTTCATAGTTTGCTATACATTTTTGAAAACCGGTAATTTTTCTCCTTCATTGATGTGTGTTGATGAGGCTGCACTGGTGAGCACTGATAGGCTGCACTGATGGGCACTGATAGGCTGCACTGATGGGCACTAAGGCGGCACTGATGGGCACTGATAGGTGAGACTGATGGGCACTTATGAGGAGGCACTGATGGGCACTGAGAGGTGGCACTGATGGTTGGCACTGATGGCTGGCACTGGTTGGCACTGATGGGCGGCACTGATGGGCACTTATAGGTGGCACTGAAGGGCAATGATGGGTGGCACTGATAGGCGACACTGATATGTGGCACTGGTAGGTAACACTGATAGACAGCACTGATTGGTGGCACTGATGATGAGGCACTGATGGGTATTGATTGGCAGCACTGGTGGGCATAGATAGGTGGCACTGCTGGGCACTGGTAGGTGGCACTGTGGGCACTGGTAGGTGGCACTGGCAGAGGGCACTAGTGGGCACAGGCAGCCATCCGCAGCTCTCTGTGTGAGGGACCAATGACCCTCTGACAGAAGTTGGCGGTGATCGGCTTTTTTTTCTCTTACACTGTCAACGCCAGGGGAAAAATAACAATCACCGATCTTTTGTTTACATCACATGATAAGCCGTCATTGGCTTACAGCTGATCATGTGGTAAGGGGCTGGGACCGGCCCCTTACTCCGATCTGTGATCAGCCAAGTCTCATAGACTCGGTGATCACAGAGAGCGCAGTGCTCGTCCCCGCAGGGGCGCTCAAGCAGCACATGCTTGGGAGGACGCCTATTGACGGCCTCCCGGCAAAGTAGATTCGCGCTGTAGCCATCATTCGGCTATAGAGCGGATATGAAGAAGTTAAAGACTTGTATATTGTGGTAAAAAGATATAACCTGAAATTAAATATTTAGTACCAGTTACAGATACAATGTGAAAATTATGTAATTAGATGAACATAAAAATGAAGAGCAGGTGGATTGCCACGTTTCAACCAAGAAGAGCTTCCTCAGGATCCACTTCGTTCTTCAACCTTTATGATATCATAGCTTATAAACAATACAATCAATGCTACGATATCATGAAGGTTGAAAAGCAAAGTGGATCCTGAGGAAGTTCTTTTCGGGCGAAATGCATCGAAAATGCATCCTCACTTTCATGTTCATCTAATGACATAACTTTCACATTGTATCTGTAGCTGGTACAGAATATTTTTATATGATATATCTTTTAATCTATAAAATAAAAATATTTTTTTCTTTTTACTTTCTATTGGTTTGTATTTTGGCACTGAAAAATCCCTATACCCCAAAGTCTCCTTGTCGTCGTTGGGTATTTTTCCTTTCTGATCTATGTGTACAGTTGGGGATTGTGCCGATGCATGAAAGGTGACAAGACCTCCTACCTAATATCTACTTGTATAGTGTGATCATATACCCACTTAAGTGTCTCTTCTCCAAGGAGGATCATTTTTATGTTTTAGTCCTCCCTCTTAACTGATGTCCTCCAGCCCTCTTATTAGCTTTGAGGCCCTTATCTGGACTCTCTCCAGTGCAAGGACATCCTTCCTCAGGATTGGTGACCAAAACTGCTCAAGATATGGCTTAACCAGAGTTTTGTAAAGTGTATCTCTGGAGTAAATACCCTTTTTAATCAGTTGCCGACCGCCCGCCGTGGTTTGATGGCCGTAACTTGGCTCGTCAGGTGACGGCGGCCGCGAGAACGAGTATCGTGAGTGTGTTCCAGGGAGCGGGTACTCAGACTCGATGTCCGTCAGCTACCTGCGATGGCTCCCCCAGAGTGACAGAACGGGAGTCATTGTAAGTAAACATGGATCTCTGCTCTGACAGAGGGGGAAGGGATGTGATCACAGGCTTCCTGTATATGGGAGCCATGATCACTCCTCTCCCCCAGCCAGCCCAGCCCCCATACAATTAGAACACACCCAGGGAACACAGTTAACCCCTTAGAGCGCCCTCTGCAGGTTACCCCCTTCCCTGTCAGTGACATTTATACAGTATTCAATGCATTTTCATAGCATTGATCATTCTACAAATGCCAATGGTCCCAAAAAAGTGTCAAAATGGTCCGACATGTCCGCTGCAATATCGCAGTCTCGATAAAAATTGCAGATTGCCGCCATTACTAGTAAAAATGTTTAAAAATTAAAAACCCCATAAATGAATTCTCATCATTCGTAAACTAATCAATATAAGAGATTTCTAGATAAGGGCTACACACAGTGGCAGCTGGTGCTCCATTGGCCAGGGGGAGTGGTCACTCCAGCATCATACCCTCACCTCAAACCCCACCTTCCCCCCGGTTGCCAGCTCACTCACCCTCTGTTGAAAGGTGGAGATGGCAGCAACAGCGGCTTGTCTCCTCCGTGTTCCAGCTCCTTCGGTCAGGCTTCCCGTACATCTTCTCCCTCCTCCTTCCTCCTCATAGGCCAATAGGATGGCTTCTCCGTTCGGCCAATCAGGAAACGGGTCTCATGAACCGCTTCCTGATTGGCTGGGAGGAGAAAATATTCATTCGCTGTTGTCACACAATTGGGTGGGCTCTGCGCTCCAAGCCCATCCTTTTTTGAAGCGTATTAGAGCCTCTGACTCTAATCACGTGCTTCAAAAGGACAGACAACAGCTGCTGTTTAACCATTTGCTGACCGCCGACCGCAGTCTGACGGCGACAGAGTGGCTCATTATCGCAAACCGCCGTCATATGACGATGGCTGCGATAACTAGTGCTGTAAACACGGATCTCCGTTCTCATAGAAGGGGAAGGGCGATGATCACCGGCTTTCTGTATATGGAAGCCGTGATCATCCCCTTTCCCCAGCCAGGGCAGCCCACACACAGTTAGAACACGCCCAGGGAACACAGTTAACCCTTAGAGCGCCCCCTGCAGGTTAACCCCTTCACTGCCAATGGCATTTACACAGTAATCAGTGCATTTTTATAGCACTGATCGCTGTATAAATGCCAATGGTCCCAAAAAAATGTCAAAATGGTCCGACATGTCCGCTGCAATATTGCAGCACCGATAACAATCGCAGATCACCATCATTACTAGTAAAAAATTAAAAAAAAATAAAAACCCAGAAATGAATTCTCATCATTGGGAAAAAAAGGGCGCAAATTTTGTTCGGGTACAACGTCGCACGGCCGCGCATTTGTCAGTTAAAACGACGCAGTGCCGAATCGCAAAAAGTGCTCTGGTCCTAAAGTGTGAAATCCTTCCGGGGCTGAAGTGGTTAACAATAAAAAAAAGAGAACAGAAACAGTCTGACATAGGATGAAGTTTCATTACCGATTACGGACAATCTAAGGAAGTAGAGAAAAGTATAAAAAAAAACATTGGCCCATTCTGCTGACGGATGAAAACATAAGAAAGATACTTCCCACACACCCAACATTTATTTATAGAAAAAACGTTTCCTTGCGGAACAAGGTTGTAAAAAACCAGACCCCCCCCCCCAAAGAAAATAAAATGTTCCCAGATCTTAAAGGGTTCTATAGGTGTAATAAATGCAAAGCTTGTAAGTCAAAAAAAAGAAAAAAAATCTTATAACAAAAAATCCCTTATCACTTGTGACTCTACCCACGTGGTATATATTCTGGAGTGTCCTTGTAGGATGCGATACGTGGGTAGGACCACAAGAAATGTAAGATTCAGAATAGGGGAACAGTGCTGAGGTACTGCGATATTGCCGCGGACATGTCGGACCATTTTGACACTTTTTTGGGACCATTGGCATTTATACAGCGATCAGTGCTATAAAAATGCACTAATTACTGTGTAAATGCCATTGACAGTGAAGGGGTTAACCTGGAGGGGGCGCTCTAAGGGGTTAACTGTGTTCCCTCAGTGTGTTCTCACTGTATGGGGGCTGGGCAGGCAGGGGGAGGGGAGTGATCACGGCTCCCATATACAGGAAGCCTGTGATCACAGCCCTTCCCCCTCTGTCAGAACGGAGATCCGTGTTTACATACACGGACCTCCGTTCT